>BKCP01004224.1:133448-152278 GCA_008636005.1 Striga asiatica
ATATATTTCTCCAAAATAAAAAAAAATCTAAAAAAATCTCAAATCTCAAAAAGTCTCAAAATGTCATTCGAAATCCCAAACGAATACACTCCCTAAATCTCGGCTGATAAATAGAGTTCATTTGAATAATTTTACTCGAGTCATTATTTGACTGTGTTTTATTTCCATAATAATACTTAATAAGAAACTAAATTTTTTGTTTCATAATCTTGTTTATCTTTTATATATTCACTGAATTTTTAAATAAATGATATTAGAGCATATAAAATTTACTATTAAATCTCATTTATTTATGTGACTTAGTAAATAAAATGATATTTGAATCTTAAATATCGACTTATCATATAACAAGAATAGCAGGACTATTGCACCGCTTTATAGCAAACTTTTTAATAAATTGTTTTTTTCTAATTAAAGTTCAAGCACATAAGAAATAATATCTTTTCACTTTTGACCTGTCCTCCCACTTTTTCAGCTGTTGGCTGCTGTGTATTCAGCCGTTGGCTGCTGTGTATTCGCACATTTGTGCATTTTGATTTATAAATCTATCTATCGTTTCGGGAAAAAAAAATTGAATTTTCTCATATGTATAAGAGTAGCTAATAATTCATATATTTTTGTTGAAAGAGTGTCTGTTCTATATAAAACATGACTAGAATGTACAATAATTGATATTTTTATTTTGCAAATGTAATATTAATATTTAATATTATTGACTTGAGATTGATGTAATTTATATTATTTAAAAAAAATAAATCATATTTTGACCTCTTTATACATGCATGTACGTAGCTAGATTATTCAAGTTAGGTATACCATGTTTGAACTCATGCTCATTTAATATATAAGTTGATGTGACTCACCATGTTTAATAAACAAATAAAAATGTGAGCTTGAGTTTAATTCGTGTAAACTCGGTTCGACTCATTTAATAAGCCTTACAACTTAGACCAAAATTTGAAACTTTAACCAAGTATGATCATGAGCACGCGCGACTCGACTTGTTTGATAGAGAAACTCAATTAGTTGTTTGAATGGTGGGGACGATCGTTTGAATTTGGGGACAACTTTTTTCTTCAAATTGTGGGGACGGTCGACTAAATTTTTTTGCCAATTTTTTTGATTTACAAATCAAGTTAATAATAATAGTTATATATATATATATGGGTATTTTAGAGGCAAGAAAATAAAGTTGTGGAAAGTGTAAAGGAGAAACAAAAAGCTAGGGAATTGACAAGGAAAATGGAAAGGTGGTTGAGAATTTAAGTGNAATTATGCAATTTTTCCTAACATTAGGGTGTGTTTGTATATAGAACAACTCAATTCATACCTAAAATTAGGGCTACAAACGAGTCGAGCTGAGCCGAGTCAAGCATTGGCCTTATCGAGCAGGATTGATTTTTTTTTAGCTGCTCGAGCTCGAGCTTGATTTATGAGGCTCAAGCTCGACTCGATAAAAAAAATACAATCACTCAAGCTCGACTTGAAATCAAAATGCTCGAGTTCGGCTCAAAATTTTTAAGTATAAATATATAAAATTACCATTAAACGCCTATGTTATACCATTGTAATATATACATAAGGGGTATTTTAGTAATTCAATATATAGATTTAATGAAATATGTCTGCTATTACGATAGATTTACTAAATACCCTTTATACTTTTTAATTCAACATATAGATTTATGAATTTGTTTGCTTTTACTAATTTGTCGATCTCATTTTCTAAAGCACGATGATATCAGTGGAGTTTTTCTTTTATTGGTCGAATGTTGGTACTCCATTTGAATTTCTAAAAATTCCCCAGTAACTATAAATTGATTTTCCATATGTAATAGTTATTGGCAAAATAAAATGCTTACACATCATTACTTTGAATCCAAATGATATACAACATTCACATTAAAGACTACTTTATACACAATCAACAAAACAAAAATTGCATTCAAATGATTCTAACAATTAATATTAAAACCCAAAATAGGTCAACTAAAATAAAAAGATAAATAAAGATAAATAGAAAAATAAAACAAATCTCTAATAGAGGTTTAAAAACATACATAACTTACTATTAAAGAAGAAATTAAACCGTCTTCTTGAAAATAGTCTCTTCTTATTGAATAGTTTTTTTTTCCTTCTAAATTAATTGTTCTTCTGAGGAAGGGCATGTTGTAGCATAAATTATTATTTTTACCGAGTACCGAATCGAAAGATTCGTTCCTCGGGTCGATCTCTCGAGGAAGGCTGTTCGGAATCTAACTTTGGTATTGATTGCACAAAAAAAGAAAATAAATCCTAAACACTCTAATCAGATAGCAGTATGGATGATTATAAACTAAGAAATAATAAAAGCAATAATCTACCAAGAATATAAACTAACAAAGATAAAGAAGCTAGGGAGTCGGGAATAATTAATTCAAGTTCTAGCAAAGCCGGGCAATCAATTGTTCGGTTCGAGATTGACACTCTCGCTTAAACATCTAGCGGTTCGCTCCCAATAACTTTTCGTAACAAGGGATTGAACATAGACGAACAAGCTCGAGCATACAACACAGGCCAATTGTCCCAATCCCAATAACTTTTCGTAACAAGGGACGGGTCATCGACAAGCACGTATTCAATCTCAACCCATAGATTATTCAACTACGAAATCATCTACCTCATGCGAGCCTAGGTCTACGACTTCTCCCCTTTCGGTTCTGAAAGTCACTAATTAACTAGAAGATGATTAATCGACTAATTATATAAAATGACAAACCCTAGCTCGATAAATTAACATTCAATTGTTTCCAATCGCAAGATCGAAGTGTCACTCTTCAATTATATCAATCAATCAAGCACAAATTCATCATTTCTGAATTAATTCAACTCACATAAGAATGAACAATCTTGAGCCCGACAATAACGAAATTAAATCAAGAACAATCATCCCCTATCCCTAGCAGAAGGAATTAGCTACGTAAATCAAATTCAACAAATATAATCATTCTACTCAAGTCAACCATTATTCATGAATTAAACAAGAGAAAGAAATACTTACAATCAATCCAAGTTCAAATGTTGACTTCGAATTACAAGCTTAATCCATAACTAAGAAAAAGAAGAAGAAAAATGGAAAATAATGATTAAGAGAAGAAAAGGAACGAGGAAGAAGAAGAAAGAAAGGGGGAGAAAGAGATTTTTGTGTTTTCTCGGGACTAGGGTTTTCACCCCGGTCGAGAGGTGGTCCCAAAGATTTTTCTCGATTAAATATATATAGTCGCACGTTGGCACGAGGTGGAAAGATGGCGCGGCGCGAGAGAAGTGCGCTTCACGGCGTGGTGGGGTGTTGTGCCGCGGCGTGGTGGATGCCGCGGTGTGGCGCGCTGAAGGCTGGGAGCTGCAGTCGGGGTTGTGGCAGGGGCGCGGCGTGGTGGATGAGCGCTCTGCGGCGCGTTAGTGCTTGGCGGCGCAGTGGATGGGCGCTCCGCGGCGCGGCGGGCGCGCGGGGCCTGGACAGCTCGCACTACTTCATATTTTTGAGTCGTTCGGGCTCGTCTGGTATCGGAATTGAGTTCCGTTTTTTCCTGTGTGTTCCCAACGAACTCCTCTATCTAATTACGTTTGCTCAACTGACTTTTGCCCAAAATTTGATCTTCCCGAAGCTTTCGACCTACACACCATAAACGAAGAAAAACCGAAAAAACATACGGAAAACACATAGAAAACCAAAATGGAGATAAACACACAATAAACTATAAGAACGAATAAAAACCAACGAAAAGACCTAAAATGAAGGAAAAAGAAAGATAAAATAATTACGAAAAATGCAACAAAAATGAGACAAACAGGGCATGACCACAACTGATTTATGTGATTGGAGTTTGGTGGATAGTGGTACTTTGTGGGTTAATGCCTAGTGAAAAGGTGGATTAGCAATATATAATATTTTATTAGAGTGGATAGTCTTTAAACTTAAATAGATAAGTAAATTATTTTGATGATTAAGAGTATTGGTTTATTAGGTTGGGCTAGAAACACAATAATATTTTGTGAGAAAATTACTCCCGGTATGATTTAATCCGACTTTATTGTCATATATACGAGTTTATGTTTTTAACAAAAATTCTATGGAGCATCGAATAGTTTTCTTATGAAACCATCTATCACTTAATATATTGACATATTATTACAGGACACGTGTCAATACACCATTTGTCAATAACTATGATGGCTCCATAAGCTGAGTCATCCAATGGATCCATAGCAAAACTGATGCTTTTAATACCAGTTTGAGAAATGTAATCCAATTTTCAGTCTTTTCGTTTTTCTAAATTCCAAACTTATTATTCTCTTATTTTAGTAAATTAATCTCCACCCGTTCTCTTCCTTAATTAATGATTCTCTATACATTTTATCTCTCCTCGAGTAATAATTCATTCATTTTTTTTAAACAATTCTATTGCTTCTCTACCCCTCACCACATTCTTTCTCATTTGTAAACAGTAATAGTATTAATTAATTCACACTTACAAGAAAACTATCAAGGAATCTTCTATCGTCAGATTCGCTTTGTACCAACTTCGTACCTACCTAATATCAGGTCTTCCTTTAAAATAATGCCACGTGTCATATCTATTAATTAATTAAAAAAATAATTAAGATTTTTGTTGTGTAAATACTAAAATACCCTTACTTAACAGAAATTATAAAATATGATGTTTAACTATTCTGATATTATTGTTCTCCCTAATTACATTTACATATTCCAATTAGGCCACAAATTTTAAATAAATTACATTCTTTCTTGAACTCGATCAATCATCTTCATCTTTCTCCCTTTCGCTATGAAGATCATCCTTTGAATGCTTCTTTATCGATCATATATTATCCAGGTCATTGTTTCAAAATTCGATCGAATTTTCTAATTTGCATTTCATTTTATTTGATTCAAAACTTTTTTTTTTTCCATATCAAAACCCCCAAATCTGCTATCTCTTCCCGATCCGAAGAAGGGACATCGTCACAAGGAATTCCTCATGGCCACGCGCTTAGCAGACGGAAGTGTCGACTACGCCCTAATCTCAATCGCGACGAAAGGAAGTATGACGTCGTCTTCGACCAGCTCCAGTTTCCCGACACCGAGCGCAGCACCCACTTCTATCCCGGTAACTACTCTATTATGCTCGCTGCTCTGTGGAACTCTACCACCGACGAGGTAAGGAGCCTCCCGCGATCCACCGCCTCCAGGCCGCTGATTGGGACTAACGCTTTCATTTATTATGTTTTGGGTTTTGATCCCTCATCCAAGGACAACAAGATGATCAGAATTCTCAGCAATTATGCTGCCAGAGCTGTACTCTCTCAAATCTAATTCTTGGAAAGTATTCCATATCCAATCTCCTACTGCCCCACGGGGTGAAAGATTTTATGTTTACATAAATGGCTTTCATTATTGGGTTGCCTCTGATCCTTGTCGTACTCATTCCTGTATCATTTCCTTCGACTATGTGAATGAAGAATTCCCGAGGGCTAAAATCCCTCTGTCTCCTAGCCGTTTTCATATTAATCCATCGTCGAATTTGTGTCTTGCTGAGTTTGATGGATCCGTGGCTGTAGTTGTTCACATGGAGAATCGGGAGGTCCGGGACCCTGTCTGATGGGGAGAGGTCGGTGGTAACTCGTCTGGCAGGGACTTTTGGGTATCCCGCGTCTGAATATACTGGTAATATGTGGTTGATTTTGCGAGTCCTTTTTAAATTGGTATTGTGAATCAGAAAATCAATAAAAGAGATTATTTCGGCAAGCCTGGACACATGTTCAGGTCTTCTAACTTCTGTTAAGTTGCACCAATTTTCTTACCTGTTAGAGCATGCATAACTGATTCAATTAGTAAGAATGAGTTGTTTAATTTATGAATTGTGCGACTAACATCTTATGCAAAATGCACAAGAATCCAACTATGTAACCCTTCCTATAATCTGAACAGAGATGTTCCATCTGAAAGAAAACTTGAAGCTTTTTTCTTGTTCTCTTGAAATGATTTGGAACATCTTACTTTATAACTATTACCATAAATTGCTTAGACATTTGCTCTTTGTCGACTCGTCTCTGAAAATTTATCTGCATGCCTTTCTTTGATCTTTATACTTGTCTTGTTACATTTTCTTTTTTAATGTGAGTGTGTCCTAAATGATTCGTAAAGAAATGCATTATCTAATCATGTTGCTTCCTATTTCAAGTTATGGGCAAAATCCCAACAAAAGTGGACGTGTTCAGCTTCGGGGTTGTCATAATGGAGCTGCTAACTGGCATGATGGCCCTCGGGCTCGAGGAAAGCCAGTATCTGGTCCCTACTTATGGCAAGTGAAATCGAGTGTGGACAAGCTGTGGGGATCCATTGACACACCCCTGGATGTCAAGGACGAAGCCCGCGAAAGCGTGTCCATCTTGGCCAACCTCGCGGGCCACTGCACAGCTCGACCAAATGGTGGAAGACTGGCAAGAGGCTGAGGGCAAGAACGTGAGTGAGCTACGTGGACCTCGATGATCTGTCGGGTTTGTCGAGTCCTTTACTTTGGTCGATGGCCGTTAGGATGGGTACTTTACATCAGTAGGATAATGATACAAATATAAGCGCAATTACTAATAAGAAAACATAAAGCTCTCAAATGTGTAGATATGGAACACCACCGAGAATGCTCTCAAATGTGGCTGAAGAATGATTCTTTGAAGGTCTACTTCCGAGCAGATATCGACTCATTCAATAATGATTCTTGGAAGGAAATCGCTTGAACTTCTCATCTCCTGTTGTGCATCAGACAGACAGACATGGTCAATGCATCATACATGGTTTAAAAAAAAAAAAACATTATATTTTAATATTTAAATATAGAATAAGAGCTTAAAAAAATTTATACTATTTTCAGACTTTAGCTTTCCATGAAACATAATAATTATTTGAAAAATGCTATAAATACATAATAAATGAAAGATGTACATAATAATCACATGGAGTGGGGTCCACTTAATTTTTTATTTTTGGTCGGTCCCACTTAATGTGAGTGTTATGTACACCCTTATGTACAATATAATGTACTTATAGTATCTCTAACTATTTTATGTTATATTATAAATTACAATTGCTTTATGATATATTTTTATTTGACAAAAAAATATGCTAAAAACACTATAATATTGGTAGATTATGAAAATTTAACATTTTGACCGATCAAATGAGTAAATGCATAAGATTTGAAATGATCTAATATCAATAGTTAAAATATTTTATTAATTCCAGTTTTATTGTTAACCAAAAAATATTAAAAAACTAATTTGGTTAGTAGATTCTAAAAATTATATTTGAACAAATTTTGACGATTTACTCACGAGATGAAAAAATATAGATTTTGATAAGTAAATTTTATTATTAATGTATTTGAAAAAATAAAATTACTAAAAGCACTAATATTGGCATATTATGGAAATGCAACATTTTGACCTATTAATAAAATTAATATTTGATGGTGAGGTACAATTCAGAATTACAATTTTCACCATAAAAATACCTATGTACATTACAAACCTATTCAAGTTTTGAAAAAAAAAAATGTAATTTGTACTATATATTGTTTTATAAATGAAAATAAGTAAATAAAATAGTCATGTATCTAATTTAAATAATAACACTTGGTAATCTTGGAAACATATAGATAGGTTACGCTACAGACATTAGTTGTACTAATAAATTCAATGTCTTGTCCATAAATATAGACAATTTGGACAATATATCATGCTAATAAATGATTTTGTTGAGGCAACATCCATTTTTTTTTTTAACCATACCAAGTAAGTCATTTGATAAATTCAAATAAACTTCCATTTGTAAGTTTTTAATTATTCCATGTATTTTTAATTGTTAAACATGTGTAGCAACTTTAAATCACTTCAACATAATCATGGTTCTAAACTTCTAAATATCTTCTATTTATATCAATGTGACTCGATTATTTTGTAATAACTTTATTATATTCTCTACAAGCATATTAAAGCAAGTACCTAATTCGTCGATTATCTTAATTTCTTTTCGGTCTTTTTCAAATCCCAAATCTCAACCTCAAAATAGCATATTACCGCTTCGTAATCTTGTTGGCAAAACCGACCGTTATCAAATAACATGAACACATATGGTTTTAAATATATATATTACATGAATATAACATATTTTATTTATTTTAGATTTATATAAATTTGCAATCGCTCATTCTGTTTCGATTAGACGTATATATAATTCAGCGATCCGGAGATACAACAAATATTTATGGTAAATTGTGGTAGATTTAAGTAGCAAGTTTTGTAATACTAGTTGATAAGCTTGTTTCAAGCTTATAACAACTTATCAACTAGTTAATACATAATTATTTATTTTATAAAAATACCTTAGCAATAAAAATTTCAATGATTATTTTTAATTGTCACAAAAATAATCATTTAAGTGAGCTTTCTTATGAGCTTAACTTACTAGAAGAGAATTATTTGAATATAAGAGCTTATTTAAATAAATTATATAGTAAATGATATTGTTTACAAAAAATTCATTTAAATAAAAGAAGCTTATAAATTATTTAGATAAATTATGAAGCAAATGACAGTGCTTACAAATATTAATTTTAGCGTTATTTGTTTTCATTTTCAAAAAATGTACTCAATTTATGTTTCTAATAGGTACTATGATCAATTTAAATAATTAAATATATTTTCCTATTAATTAGTTAAACTTTATGACAAATATACCAATTTAATAATATTGTTAACTAGTATTAGAAATATGTTTGAATGTTTAGCTTATCATTTCATTAGTTTATCATTTTTGTGTTGCAATATTATTCATATCAATTTTCGTAACACTTTTTTGTCTTTCACTCAACATTTTCAAATGTAGATAGATAAAGAGTCCAACGATCAATTAGAACACTAAAATTGTAATAATACTTGTTATATCTATTTCTCATTAATTTTTGATGATACTTTATGATTCAATTTATTAATAGTGTACATATTTATAATTATTTATTTACTTTTATAATTGTCAATGATGAAATTTAAGTTTATATTATTATTATCATTATTATTAATGAGTACTTGACAGTTAGAATAGGAGTTATTTCCTCAATAATTATATAATAAGTGAAATTATATAAGTTACCCACCTTTGACAACCAAAATATTTGAAACTAGCGCCATTTTATGGAGACCAAAATAGTAGGCGGCAATAATCCTTTTCACAAAAATTAGGGCAAGATATGAGACTACCCCTTATTTCCCCACGCCCCAACGCCATTTTCATTCCCCCGCCCCCGTCTTGCGGGGACCCATCAGAAAAATTGAAAAGAAGCCAAAAATTATCACAATCCACGGTCGGAGATTACCTTCGGCACGAAATATCTTAATCGTCTCTGTGCTCAATTCATGGTCAGCCCGAAAAATTTGGAAACTCGTGGTCGGAGACATGTAAGTGTAGTAAATTGTTGAAGTTGTTTTGGCTGAAATATTTATAAGGTAATTGGTTAAGACCTTGAAAAATCGTAGTAGATAGTTATTACCCTTTCTAACACATCCTATAGAATTTACTGATTATTTTACTTTTATTCTTCTAATATTATTTCCTTCTACAAATGCACGAGTTCATTGGAGGAGGTTCAGTGAAGGAGGATGGTGGATGACATGGCGAAGATTGGGAAGCTGAATAATTGCTTGACAATCTGTGATGTGTTAGATAGTATGACCTGGATTCCAATGGAGGTATCGGTGGCTCTAGGACTTTTGGTGTCTGAATTGAGTGAGGAGCCTTGGCCTTTTCTAACCCGCTATCAAATCAATAGCTTTAGGCGATGACTGTCCCTCGCGGCGAAATGAAAGGCAGTGTATCGTTCTGTCTACCCACCCGGGCATCCCTCTCTTGGGACAGGTCGAAGCTTTTTCAATTGTGGTATGGTATTTTTTAAGGAAAAGTTAATATATTCAGCGAAAGTCCCGAGCTTCAGACTGTCGAGGGTTCTAACTGAAGGAGAAGACAAAGTTTGTGAGGTGTATGGATTGCAGCGGGAAGAAGGTGTTTGACTTGCTACTTCATGTGGCGGTGGATGGGAAATTGAACCCGGTTCCGATGATCAAGAGATTGTTCATTTTTCAGTGACATGGAATTTGACGAGCCTCTATGAATCCATGGGAGTATGAAACTCATTACCAGACGATTGTGAGGAAGTTTGGTGAGAAGGAGTATGGGATTGTATATCGGAGATTGTGTTTTGGAACTTGAGGGACTCACGTGCCACGCAGGTGTCGGCCAACCAGTTAGGGGTGGCGCTCGTGAGCAGGTTCTCTTAGAATCTGATGAAGTTGTTTTTTGGGATTATAGATCCTGTGTTATGGAGGATGCCATTGCAGGGGAGGAATATCATAAGCTTGAGGTGGTAGACTGATTATGAAATGAAAGAATATTATAATTGTAGTTCTTGTTATTTGATTATATTCATAAGTCATGTTTCAATAAATTTTTCATCATCTTCTAATAAAATCTTTTCGTTGAAAATGAATACATACTTAGTTGATTGAGTACTATGATTATGGTTGATTGTATGTCTAGTTTGTTAATACTGGAAATTTTGTTGAGGTTGTTGAATATATCTTATTACTTTTGGAAATTTGATTGATTGAGTACTATTGTTGGTTGTGCTTTGGGTTTGTTGATATTGTGAACTTGATTGTATGTGACAATTTCTGGGTTGATGTTGCGTGAGGCAAAACAAAATGAGCAATCTCAACCACACCTTACATATCCAATCATAAAAAATACATGATTTGGGAATGCCACATGTGTACACCCATTCAGCAATTCATCGACGACTTCTCTACACAATTTGACAAACTGGACAAATTGAACAGAGCTATTCATGTTTCTAAGAGCAAGGCATGACATGACATGCTTCTTCATTATCTGCAAAACCGGCATCACATAGTCTATTTCATGTCACGGTCAAGTTCCTCATCAATTACACATTCCCACACAATTTCACATAGTTTCTCAACATAAATCACAACCGATAGCAAGCTGCATCAACCACCACAGATTCATCCACATGTGGTATAGCCCGTGCACCATACCCAGTTTTAACCAATGCCCTCAACCCAGATTGGAAGTCTGAAATTAGAAATCAATAGAGATTAAAGAGAGCAGAGATTGAACAGTTACGTACTTCTTCGAGATTCTGAACAGGACTGCCATACTTCATCAACCACTCATTATGTTCTTGAAATTTCATTAAAACAAGAAAGACATACAGAATGAAAATATTAAACTAGAAATAAAAGGAAGGTATAATTAAGTGAAGTTCATCATATCATAAGTCTCTTGTCGAATAAAACACCACCCACATTGTCTTCTCCGACATCACATACATCATTTTCACATATTTCTTCTTCAACGGGCAGCTTCATATAACTCCAATAAATTACAACGAGCACGAGTCCCCTTTACATACAGAAAAGAAATTATAGGAAGAAAAGAACTAAAGACATTAATGAACAATGAGAAGAATCAACACACCAATGTAATGTTCTTTAAAAAAAAAATAAAAATATAACCTTATCATTGTAGCAGGAGGAGGGTTGGTGTCAACCTCCATAATATGCCTCAAGTTGCGGTCCCCTTTGATACTACACATCCGTTCAATTTTTTCAGAGGTGACTCCATTGGAAAGCTTTTCCATGACGGCGGGCAATCTCTGTATGAAGATCGTGTCGTTTTCCCCACCGACCCCAAGGCCCATCGAGGTCGCGTTGAACGAGTAGGCAGCCTCAAAGCCCAAGGCCCCCTGGTTGAGCTCAACCGCCGTGAACCAGCATCTCTCGTGCAACACACTTGCATTGTTCTATTTCCTGATAACAGCAATGTGAAAGAAAAACTACATTTAAATTTGATATCAAATGATTTCAGCAGATTTTATCTCCTTTCGGGTTTGTTTGGTGCAATGGAGCAGCTGGATAGATATGCTTTAGGTTTTTGTTCTTTTTCATCATGTATTAGGAACTGGAAACATGTGGAGGGGTCAATGTTCTTTGTTGTGGAATCTAATTAGGAAGTGTTTGCTCTAAAAAAATGGAAATACTTTCTAAGACATTTTACGAGCTTCAAAGAACAAAAATCTTAGAAGAAAAAACTACTCAAGTCTTTCAACTTTATTTTCAAAACTACCCATCTGGGCATTTAGTCAAATGTATTCAACTCTTACCATCAAGCAAACCTCTCAAAAACTCCAGAAGCAATATCTCTGTTCAAATTAAATGAGAGTTAAAGGTCAAACAGAAACTTGCACAAAGGTTTAGTTACACCCAATTGTTCATAGAATCATTCAAAACCTAAAAATTTAAGACCTCTTATCATTCTAACTAATCTAGTCCATCGATCTCTCCAAATTCACGAATCCTCAATAATCTGACCATAAGAGAACTAAAACACATTACATACACTCCCAAGAGCCAAAATCATGAAGAAGAAGCTCACCTTGCATCCTAGGTCTGGGACAAATCCACCCATCATTGACCAGAGAGATATTCGCCGGCATAGGCACATCCAGCGGGACCACCTCAATTTGCGTATCCACCAGCTCAACCCAACCTGCCATCTGGGTCGAATCCCCCGCCGTCTCGATACCCGTTTCAAGATCTGGATTCGGGAACTCCGCAAAGACTGACACGTTTCCCACGGGCCCCGACGTCGAGCTCCCATCTGCAAGCACGACATTCGTGACCGATACCAGATATTCGTCGTGTTGAAACCTGACGAAAACCCACCAGGAACTCGTGGGTGTCGTTATTGTGCACGGTGAAGGAGGACTGAACCAGTAGGGCTGTCGGGCTGGATCTGAGGGCCAAATCGGCGGGAAGATCCTTCCACCTTCGTAGGAATAGGAGAGGAATACTCCGACGCATCGTCGGAGGCCGGCGGCGGAGCTGCGAGTGTGGGAGGGGTTTGGGATTGGGCCCGACAGAGGGCTAAGAGGAAGGAGATGTTGATTTTGATTTTTGGGAGATTAATTGGTAAGTTAAATGTTAAGGTTGTAATGATATATTTTGTGTATTTGAAGGATTGTTATACAAATAATATAAATGTAAGGTTTTTAAAATAAATATAATTATCATTTTATTCATTATTTTAATTTTTAATGATATAAGGGTATTATATGTTTTTTACAAGTAGAAGGTGGTACGAGGTTAGTACGAGGTTGGTACGAACCAAAAAGAATTTTAGTCATCTCGTACCAACCTCGTACCTTGAATCTAATGGTTGACATTGATTTATGAGTTAATCTAATGGTGATATAAAGGGATACCTGATGTTAGGTAGGTACAAGGGGTACCTGACCATAGACGGTCCCAACTATCAATCTCTAATTCGTTTTGTTTCTAGCCCTACGCATAAGTATTTGTTTCATTTTTATTTTGTATATCCACTAGAAAATTGACTAACAAACTTTGAGATAAATATGAATAGTATACTATATATATACATATATACAGTATACTACAAGTAGTTTTATAATAATTAGTTATGTTCTCGCAAAGACTATTAATTCATTTTTTTAATAATTAGTTATGTTCTCGCAAAGACTATTGGTTTAGATTTCATTTATTTAAGGATTTATTATTGACATTGCAAATGATTGTTTTGAATTTAAATATTCTAATTGTATATGTTGATATGATGTATGATTGGTGTAATTATCTGTTTATAATATCTTCTGGCACCACAAAAATGATTGTATTGGTATATTATTTTGATAAGATTTATATTTAGTTATTGTTTTATATATTTTGAACTATATGTGGATTATATACTTATATAGGTACTATAATCCATTTGGTAGTTTATTTGTAGTATACTTTTATTTTGTTTATTCACCGTGAATTTGAAAATATATAGCAATATAAGAAAGGAAAAGAAAAAACTCCAATCAAACTTCAATACATCACATTTAAAGAAATTATTTTTATAAAATAAATTCTATTATTAGTTAAATACTTTATTGAAAATTTTTGATAATAACTTATATACAAATTATTGAGAGGATAAGATAATATCAAATGTTAAATAATAATTGAAATTGGAGAGAGAATTAAATTCATCAAATATATATGGGATGTAAAATATCAATGGTGGTTGGAGAGAGAATGGATTGAAGTTAACATGGAATGAGAATTACTCAATACAGTCACATATTTTAAAGAATGAGTATCGTATATTTATAATTCTCGTTTTAATGACATCAAGCTTTTCAAATTTATAAAAGTAGTATAACTTTTAAAATCTCGTAAATTAGCCTACTCATTTTTAAAAGCCTTATTTTTTAAAACTTATAGTTGTTAAAAATAAAAAATAGTATATCCATCGGTCATCTTGTATATGCAGATTTTTTTCTCCATCATATGGGTTCAGATTGTATTTATATATGTCTTTAAGAATTTAATGAATTTGTACACTCATGATTACTTAGTTTTTTTTTTAAACTGCGCTTACTATATCAATATATCTAACGAATTGATTTTATTATACAAACATTCAACTTTCTCATTCATCACTCATTCATGACAGAAGTGTTTGTTATTTTTAGTTAAAGGTCCTGCTTATAAATGTCATTATGATAATGGTATAAAATAAGTGATGGAAGGTGAAGATTGGATCTTTAATTGTGTTCATTGGATGCATGCTCTAATAATCCGTAAATTAGTTAAGGTAGAATGTTTCAATAATTCATATAATTATGTTTCGATAACTCATATAATTAGTTAGAATGTAGAATGTTTTTATTTGAAAGTATTTTAAAAACATAAGACCATCTAACATGCTCCAAATTAATCATTCACAAATTTGGAACAAAAATAACTTTTATATTTAAATAAATTTGCAAGCTTTCGTGAGTTACGTTTTATTGTTATGAGTTTGTTTGATAATTAGTTGTCAGATTTGTTTTTAACTGCGCATACTATATTAATTGTTATCATTTTTGTGCTACAAAAATTAAGGAAAAGACCCATTACCGAGCAATTTCTTCGTGTTAAACCGACAACTTTAGTGCAGGTTTTCACAAAATTATCGTGTTAAACAGTTGGCCATTATAAGTGCAGGTTATACAATACATGATCGTTATCATTTGTGTTTTCATTGAGAGAGTATCGATCGTGCATCCATTTCTAATCGAAAGTAGAACGAGCAATTGGAGGAGAACGTACGTTCTATAAAAACTAAGGTTGTCTTCCTAACACTAGCTAGCCTTGTTGTTTAAGAGTAGCCTCAAGTTTGTCGATTGAATTTCGGATGAAGAAAAGGAGGCTAAATTTTAGGGAATTAGTAAATATAATTTTATAATAAAAAGTTATAAAATTTCTACATAAAAAGGTGTTTGGTGAGTGCTTATTAAGTCATTCTTGAGGAATATCTACCTTTCTTGTTCTAATAATTCACTACTCATAGATAGTAAATCAATCTCCTCCCAAGAAATAATGAAACAAAACCCCCCCAAACTAACCATGAAAAACATCCCAAACCCTAAACGAGCAAACGCGCATTTGCTTCATCCAAATATCCATGAGCCAAACGACACCTCTAAGAACCAGCCGTGGGTCGTTTGAAAACGTCCAGCTGCATGGCACGAATATCGGAGCTTCTATTGTGGTCGACAATTGTGAAGAATCACCGGGTAGCTGCACCATAAATATCTACGTAAACAATGACATTAAGGGTGTTAATAACTCTCATTTGGTTGGTAGTGATGTGAAAATCGGTGGATCGGGAGTTAGGCTGTGTTTGGAAGGGCTGCAAATGGACAGAAGGTTTCATATGGTGAGCGGGAATAAGAAGGATTGGGAGTCTTGGGTTGTGTTGGTTGGGTTTATGGTGATGATAATCTCATTTTGTGCTTATTTGTTTGTGTGATTTTCTTTTTTTTTTCCTTTTTATTGTTTTCTTATATTGTTGGTTAATTTGTGTTGTCTATACATGTTAGTTTATAAGGCCGAAGACTGAATCAAGCCGAGAAAATTATTTAGATATGGATAAAAGTTTGGATAAAATTGATTAAGCAACGTATTTTGATTTGATTGTATATTAATTATTGTTATTATTGTTGTTAATTAATAATTTTTAGCATTCACCGTGCTCTACAAACGTAATGAATTAATGTCATAGAGCTTGACATAATGCACACACATATATGATAAACATTTATGATTTCACACATTGCATTAATTGTAAAATAGACAACTCATTTTCTTACATGTCAAAGAACCATATACGAAATTGATTCATTCAACTTATCCAACAGAGTTTACAAAGGCTGAATAAATAGATACAAAGAGAAGCCCTACAAATATACACCAAATCTCTAAGATACCAAAACATTTTTTCTACCAAAAATATAATATTCACAAAATCACACTAACACCCCCCCTCAAGTTGGAGCATGCGGATTCCGGATGCCCAACTTGCCGAGAAAAAAATCAAACTCGCGTTTTCCCAAGGCCTTGGTGAAGATGTCCGCCAATTGTGAGTGAGTGGAAACATGAGCGGCAGAAATGAGACCTTGAACAAGAGCATCACGAAGAAAATGACAATCGACTTCAATATGCTTCGTGCGCTCATGAAATACAGGATTAGCAGCAATGTGCAGTGCTGCTTGACTGTCACAATGAATCCGCATGGGCTGAGAATGAGCGACGCCAAGGCTGAGAAGTAAACCCTTCAACCACTTCAACTCACAAGTAAGGGTCGCCATGGCTCGATACTCGGCCTCGGCAGAAGACCGGGCCACAGTGTGCTGTTTCTTGGTGCGCCAAGAAATAGGTGAATGACCAAGCTGTACAAACCAGCCCGAGAGAGACCGACGTGTAGTGGGACAAGTCGCCCAGTCAGAGTCACACCAACCATAAATTTGCAAGTCACAATCAGAACGAAGAAGAATACCCTGACCCGGAGTACCCTTCAAATAACGAACCACCCGAAGAGCAGCATCCCAGTGGGCCTGACGAGGTTGCTGCATGAACTGAGACAGAGTATGAACCGCATAGGTCAAGTCTGGACGAGTAACTGTCAAATAGATCAATCTCCCAATGAGACGCCGATAACGCTCGGGGTCAGAAAATAGAGGACCGTCTGCTAAGGGAAGCTGGTGATTCTGTTCCATGGGAAAGTCCGCCGGTTTTCCACCAAGTAGACCGGTCTCAGTCACAATATCAAGAGTGTACTTTCGTTGGCACAAGAAAATGCCCGAAGAATTCCTAGCAACCTCAATGCCGAGAAAGTACTTCAGCACACCTAAATCCTTCATATGAAAACATCGACCCAGATACTCCTTAAATGCAGCAATGGAGGTTGGGTCGCTCCCAGAAATGATGAGATCATCGACATATACCAGAACATGCAAGCTCAACGAGTCACGATGAAGGACGAACAAGGAGTAATCAGAATAGGACTGTTGAAAACCATACTGTCGTAGTGCAGTAGCAAGTTTCGCAAACCAACACCGAGGGGCTTGCTTTAAGCCATACAGGGACCTGCGTAGCCGACATACCTTACCAGGCTCAGGTGAATGAAAGCCCGGAGGAAGTCTCATGTAGACTTCCTCAGTCAGATCCCCATGTAAAAAAGCATTGTGTACGTCCATCTGATGGACCTCCCAATGGCGAGCTGCCGCGACAGCAAGGAAAGTTCGCACTGTAACCATCTTGGCGACAGGTGCAAACGTCTCCTGATAATCAATGCCCTCAACCTGCCGATTACCCAAGACAACTAAACGCGCCTTATAGCGCTCAACAGATCCATCAGAGTTATACTTAATTTTATAGATCCACTTACAGCCAATCGCATGTTTCCCAGTAGGAAGAGACACAACATCCCAAGTGTGATTGGTTTCTAATGCGCGAATCTCCAGTTGCATGGCAGATCGCCAACGACTGTCTTTAACAGCCTCAGAAAATGTCCGAGGCTCAATATTAGAAGTGACGGTGGCCAAAAAGGACTTATGTGCTGAAGAAAAAGAAGCACAAGAAACATAGTGATCAAGAGGATAAGGCGTACCAGAGTTCGAGGATGCAATGGAGGAGCCAGAGTGAGGGGACGAACAAATAGTGTGAGAGACGAAATCAGCAAGACGTGAAGAGGGACGCTTGATCCGATGACCACGACCGAGCACCTCTTCTGGGAAACCAACACCCCCCCTATCGTCAGTAGATGTTGGAGCCCTATTGGCAGCAGTACCCGTCGTAACCGGAGCTACCACATCATCATCATCCTCAGATACCAGAGGCCATGTAGCAACCGGTGAAGAGGGAGTATCAGGGGAGGTCAGATAAGGAAACTCAGACTCACAAAATTCTACATCACGTGAGACCAGAAAACTATGACTATCTAAGTCATATGCGCACCAACCCTTTTGACTAGCTGGATAACCCACAAAGACACACCGTCGACTCCGACTTGCAAATTTGTCACCATCCCTGTTCTGATTATGTACGTAGCACAGACAACCAAATACCCTCAAATGTGCGTAGTCAGGAGGTTTGCCGTACAAAATCTCATAAGGGGTCTTACCGAATAAAATAGGTGTAGGTGTTCTATTAATCAGATAGCCAGCAGCAAGAACACAATGACCCCAGAATTCAATCGGTAAATGGGCCTGAAAGCGAAGAGCACGAGCCACATTAAAAATATGTTGATGCTTGCGCTCAGCACGCCCATTTTGTTGAGGTGTTCCGACACAAGAAGTTTCGTGAACAATCCCTTGTTGGAGGAAATAATT
>BKCP01004224.1:153121-173188 GCA_008636005.1 Striga asiatica
GCCTCTCTGTTGATCGAGAGAGAAAGAAATTAAGAGTCTAAGCCGAAACAAAAAGAAAAATTAAGAGTCTCAATTGATCGAGACTTGAGATCCGAGGAGAAAAAAAATTAACCGGTCTCTGATACCATGTCAAAGAACCATATACGAAATTGATTCATTCAACTTATCCAACAGAGTTTACAAAGGCAGAATAAATAGATACAAAGAGAAGCCCTACAAATATACACCAAATCTCTAAGATACCAAATCATATCTCTACCAAAAATATAATATTCACAAAATCACACTAACATTACACGTTAATTATATGTTAGCCTTTTATGTCAAAACAAAATATTGTGTCAAAGTAGCATTATGTTTGTTTGCATATGGAGCCTAGTCGTGAGGATATTAAAAGAATATAATCATGTGATTGGGAAATGGGAAAAGATTAATGTTACATTGACAAAATTGTTTATATGTTTAACAAGTATCTATTGCAATTCTCATCATAATATTGCCAAAATCATTCATCTAGATCTTAACTACGAAATATATGAATCCACTATACTCTTGAGAAAATATGATAATTATAATACAACTTTCAAAATTCAAAACACAGTATACTAATTTTTAATACAATGATAGGATATTAATATTTCTTCGTTTCACATTTTTCCGCTTTATACGTATACTTTAATTAGTAGGTAACAAAACTTTTGACAAGACTACACTAATCCACATTTGAAATTAATATATATACTTACATGAGATAGCTGGAGCCACAAGTTTAAAGTGTACTTTTAGGCCCCACGTGGAGACATTGTGGCCGTTGATCACCACATTGAATTTGGACCACGATAATATTGGACAAGAACTACGAACGTTACCAAATGTATTTGCAACTTCACATCAACAATTTTCGCTTATGTTGTTAGCCTTAGCCATCATAATGGGACAGGGCCTCATAGTTAAATTCGCATTAAAATCACCATCTTTCATATTTTTATAATTTAATCACTAACTTATAAATACTATTATATTACCCGTGTATTACACGGGTGTTGAATTAGAAAGCTTTTGTCAAAAATGTTAATTTTTTTTTAAAAACTAAAATAATTTAACTTTATATAAAATATTACTTTGGGTTTTGATTAAATTTTCAAATTATATTTTTTGTCATAATAATTAAACACCCGTACATTAAAAAAAATATCAACCCGTGTTGAATTTTTTTACTTATATCATATAAAAATATTGATATTATTTACTATTACATAAGTTCAAAAATATATATCTTAAATAAATAGAAATAATATGGTGATATGTATATGCATACGTGTAGAATATGTTTATTTAATATTAAGCAAAATAGATTAATTTTTTTACTTAATTAGATGCCTAAAAAATCAAGTGTCGTATCAGTCGTGCTTCACAATTTTCTAACTTTATATGTAATTTTAGAATTTAGATAAATAATTATATATTTCTATTAGATTGATAACATACCAATTAGATTTGAAATAAATATCATTTTTAAAAGAATACATACTAATTTCTACTACTTTATAATATAACTTATAGTTTTATTTGATATAATTTAATTTAGTTTGATAAATAAATTTAAATTTTATTTATGAGGATATATATTACTGTTTTGTATTTTATATATATGGATGTCAAATCGAAAATCGTTAAAAGATAGTTAATTTGATATATCATATATGATACAAAATAGTTTATGGTAATTAATTGTTGAAGTAAAGAAGGAAAAAATCAATCATGGATTTAGTGTGATAATAAATATTAATTCATATCCAAGCCTAACTCCAAAGCATAATTTTTTGCCAAATAAAATTCCGAAGCATGAGAGTTTGCCACGTAGGTTCAGCGTATTCTGAAATTATATATAGAGGGGATAATATAATCACCAACTTACTATTTTATGAAGAATAAAAGTGCTGCAGATGAGATTGCAGTGTTCTTTTTTAGCAAAGCATGATTATTTAGCATCAATAGTGTAATTATATATTTCTTTTATTATTAATATTTAGATTATATTTTTGGTAGAATAATATTTATTTATCTTACCTCATATTTATTTAGAAATTTTAGGAGTTCTATTTAAATGACTCATCTCCTATTATTTTAGTTGGTTGAACTTGATTAATAAAGATATTTGAGAGTTTTTCTCTTGTTTTATCACTTTCGCTACATTAATTGGTATCAGCAGACCAATACGATTTCTACATGATGTCGTCGAGACGGAACGATTCTGACGACAAGCGCGACGCCTCATAGAGACGTTAGGACGCCAGAGTAAGGTGTTGCGCCAAGTCGTAGATCTAGTCGCGGGGCTCGATGATATCTGGTTGGCTCTGCGTACCTCTCTTCATGACGATCGTACGAACCACAAGTCGAACGGTGGACGGGGCGGCCAATGCATGGGGGTCGCGGTCAGGGCACGTGCGAGACGCCCTGCTCCCGGTCATCTCACTCGTGGGATAAAGACGGTGACTTTAAAGACGTCCTTTTCGAGGTCGATGATTATTTGACTGAATATGAGGGTCCGTCTCTTTTTTATGAAGATCGAGCGGCCGACCGAATATGAAGGTCTGCATCTTTTTTATGATGATGGGTCAATCAAATATTGTGATGAGCGGTCAACAGAGAGTGAAATCCACTCAGTCGATAGCTACGAAACCATATGCTCGTCAACGAGTACATAAATGGCTCCTACCAGTGGATTGTGAAGTCCATGATTGTTCAATACAAGTTTAAAACAGAGATCAATGTCCCTAAAAAAATATTAATGGATTCAAGTCGGAGACTTGAAAGATGAGTCAACTATTAATTAGGTCTAAAAGATAACTTCTATCCTTTTGAAATTTAACAGATAAAAAAACTATCAATTATGTGCATGAAAGATTATATTTTCGGACTTACGATTTTTATTATTGTTATAAAAATAAAATATTAGATCAAAAAAAACTTAAAATGATATGAAAAATATTATTAAATTTCAATATTTCATATCAATTATGAAAAATATAAGCTTATAAATCAAATATTTCAATGTAAATAAAAAATATAAAATATATATTTTACCTTTTAGAGATTTCAAGTGATAATTTTAAATCATTCGTGTCTTAAACTGATAGATTTTATCATTCAAACCCTGAATAATTGATACTATCTTTCGAGTCTCAAACTAATACAAACTACAAATTTGTGTTAATAATTTTAGATCTTTGAATTATTGATAGAATGCCGGGCGTAAATCTTCATTAATGATTTTTATTAATGCCCAGACGTAAATCTTTGAATTGCAGGGATATGTGTGCTAGTTGAAAACTGAAAAGAGGAAGACCAAATGAATAATGAATTTTTTTTTTTTTTTTAACTTAAGATTTCCTTTCCATCTAAAATAGAATCTTTAGACATTTGCACAAGTAAAAAACATAATGGAGTCATTTTAAACTTTTTATTTAAAGTAAGCACATAATTTGAATAAATAAAATGTGACTTCCAATCTACCAAAACTTAATATATACTCAGTTTCAACCTAGGATTATTTTATATTGTGAATATCTTAATATATATAATAAAAATCTTCATCATGTGCAATAGAATAAAATATCTATCAATTTGGACAAAACCCCTAATCCTGCATTGTTGAATACTGATAATCCGATAGACGCCTGTCTAGGTCAATTAATTTTAGTCAAGATTTTAATTTAAAACAGGGAATATTATCACATGTAAACGGTTGCACACAGCTATATTGAACCTCACTGCACCGAATCACGGCTGCCATTTAAAATATATATATATATATTTTTTTTTTTTGGTACAAGAAAGGGAAAGCGAAGCTAACGCTAACGCTCAATTACAATCCGGCGTGGGTGAGCCACTCCAATAAGATCGTGTTGTAACCATGTGCCCGTCCCCAACGGAGGGCGATCGCACCGGTGTAGACCACCTGCTCCCTTGGCTGCTAGTGAAGCCAAAAAATCCGCCACAAAATTTGTCTCGCGGTGGCCATGAACAATCTCTAGTTCCCATTGGCGACCCATCAACTCTTTAATACCCCGAACAAGACTCCCATGCGGCCCGTTAGTGTCCTCACGATTAACCAGTTCAATAATACTTTTGTTATCAACTTCCGCCACAATTTTACGAGCACCTGTGTCCCATGCCAGCTGCAATCCCTGGAACAAACCCCAGAGCTCGGCCCCCACGATGGAGCAATAACCAATATTCATCATAAATCCACTAACCCAAGCTCCACAATGATCCCGAACAACACCCCCAGCACTAGCCATCCCCGTCGTCGGGACAAAGCTGCCATCCGTATTAACCTTCAAAACTCCCACAGGCGGAGCAGACCAAGACAGCCACCTCATTTCACGTCGAACACACACACCAACCCTATGACTGTCAACCAACGCCCTTCGTACTCGACTCGAGTAAGACACAACCTCCCTAATGCGTTGATGCAACGTCGTCTCCAAACCTTCAAACAACACTAGGTTTCTCCATTTCCACAGGCGCCAGGCTGTCAGGCCAAATAATGTGGCCCAGTCATCAACTTCCGGAATGAAACGGCCCGTTAAATTTTGATAGAGCCAGGCCCGGAAATTCAAGGAAAAAAATTCACGCCATTTCGCACTCGGGATGAGTCTTCTCCAAGTCGACTTCGCTGTAGCACAATCACGTAATACGTGTACAGTAGACTCGGCTGCCATTGAACAAACCGGACACAACGAGCTAGACGCCATGTGGCGCCTCACGCGAGTCTCGTTAGTCAACAAACTGTGTCGGGACGCCAGCCATAAAAATACTCGAACCCGTTGTGGCCCAGGCCAACTCCAAATTACCCGCCAAAGATCCTCGACTCGCCCCACGTCCGGCTGCATCAAAGTTCGATAGGCTGATTAATTAAATTAAATTTGGTGATGTCTTGATAAACTATTTGTCTAATTAATTAAATTTAATTATACTTAATATTATCAATTTAATTAAATAATAACTATTTTAATTGTACGTTTTTCAGCAAATTATTATTCAGCCACTCATTATTTATTATTTTTATATCAAATCAAATTTAACTTATGTCCACTTATAAATTCAAAATCAATTTATTATTAACTCAATCATTCTTTTCAATCTTAACTCAATTTATTCAGTAAACCAAATCTAAATCAATAAAAATTACTTCCGTCCGCACATATATTGGAAAAATTTTGGTTTAGTTTGCAACATTAAGATTAAAAGGTGAGAAAAAGTTGCTTTTAGAAAAAAATAAGATAAATTTTAAATGTAAATGAATATGAAACAAAAAAAGTGTAACAATTATAATTAACGTAATATAAAAATATAACATATTGGTTTATCAATAACGTGAATATTATCTTTTTAATAAAAATATGTAATATTATATTTCTTTACTTTTAAATTATGTAAGTAAAATTATTAAAAAAAAGTGAAATACGGTATTTATTTTTTTTTTAAATTTTAACGAGATAAATGACAAACATAAAAAAGTTCCGTATAATAAAATTTGGTACTTTATTGGGCCCACAAATCAAGGACCACCTACGCCAGAAACACACAGTCTCACCACGTGTCCTGTGCGAACGTGCGGACCGACAAATTGGGAGATTGAATTACTGGTACAACCCTCTAACTTGCGCCGCTAACCCTCCACACTAAACTACGCACATCCGTATTTCCATACTCTTCGCAACGCCAACGCCAAGTATAGAAAGAAAAACGGTGAGAAAACGTGTTATTTTTGTATTCTTTCTTCCACAACACATTCTCTCTCTATGATTCATCCCATTTTCTCACTCTAGACCAAATCATGGTGAACAGTACACTCTCATCATACGTCACTTAATACGCAAAATAAGCTAGAAAATTGTTGCAATCTATAATTATTATAAATATAGTAATTATGCAAAAACCTTTTTCTCACTTCGTTTGCTGAAATTCCGCTTTAGATCCAAAAAATCAGCGGCAATCGGCTTCATTTCCGTCCACCGGCGCCTCAATCCAGTGGTTTTTCTCCGGTGAGTTCTCTCTGTTTTTTCATTATCCTTTTCTTTTTTTGCTTAGCCGATTAAGCTGTATTTTATACTCTGCATTTGATTTGCAGTTCGTAGCTAGTTTGGGTGTTTTTTTGTTTTTTTGTTTGCGCTGTTGTGCGTTGATTCGATTTTCGTCCCCAATTTTCTCTGTGTATTTTTTTCAGTCTCTCGTGAGGCTAATTTGGCTGTTCGTGGAAATTTTGATGAAACGCCGCCAGGCGGCAACAATGGAGAAAGGGCAATCTAAAAATCACCATTCGCGTCTTTGTTTGTTAGCCTCCCTATCGGCTTTCTTTTGGTTCTGTCTGCTGTATTTCCATTTCTCGGCGTTCAGCGGCGGCGGCAGTATTGTTCCGATCGTCGGAAATTCGCCTCAATTCCACCCGCCCATTTCCCTCGATCCGGGATCCGATTCCAATCCCAAAAACGGCTCGAATCTCAAAGCCCAAACTCGGATCGACCAGAACAACTCCCAAACCCGACCCGTTAATCCAACAAACCAAAATAACCCGAGGAAAAAGGTAAAGTCCGAACCCGAACCCAAACCCGCACACTTCCCGTTCATGAGAGCTCTTCAGACGGTGGACAACAAAAGCGACCCGTGCGGTGGCCGGTACATTTACGTCCATGCCCTTCCCCCCAAATTCAACGAAGACATGCTCCGGGAATGCCGGGCCCTCAGCCTCTGGACCAACATGTGCAAATTCACCACCAATTCCGGGCTGGGCCCACCACTCGACAATCAGGACGGCGTTTTCTCCAACACTGGCTGGTACGCCACTAACCAATTCGCAGTCGACCTCATCTTCACCAGCAGAATGAGACAATACGAGTGCCTCACGAACGACTCCTCTCTAGCCGCCGCCATTTTCGTCCCCTTCTACGCGGGCTTCGACGTGGCCCGATACTTGTGGGGCCACAATGTCTCGGCCCGCGATGCCGCCTCTCTCGATTTGGTCGATTGGCTCTCAGAACGGCCCGAGTGGAAAATTATGGGCGGTAGGGACCATTTTCTTGTGGCGGGCCGCATCACGTGGGATTTCAGGAGATTATCCGAGCGCGATTCTGATTGGGGGAATAAGCTTCTTTTATTACCCGCCGCAAAAAACATGTCGATGCTTGTTGTAGAGTCGAGCCCGTGGAATGCGAACGATTTCGGAATTCCTTACCCGACTTACTTTCATCCGGCGAGGGATAAAGACGTGCTCGTCTGGCAGGAAAGGATGAGGAGGCTCGAGCGAGAGAATCTTTTCTGTTTCGCGGGTGCCCCGAGACCGGGTAACCCAAAATCGATTAGAGGGGAATTAATCGAGCAGTGTAAAAAATCGAGCGTTTGCAAGTTGTTGGAGTGTGATTTTAGGGACAACAACAAATGCCACTCTCCGAGTAGTATAATGCAGATGTTTCAGAGCTCGGTTTTCTGCTTGCAGCCGCAGGGCGACTCGTACACGAGGCGCTCGGCTTTCGACGCCATGCTAGCGGGTTGCATTCCGGTCTTTTTCCACCCGGCATCTGCGTACACGCAGTACACGTGGCATTTGCCGAGGAATTATTCGTTGTATTCGGTTTTTATACCGGAGAATGATGTACGAAGGAATATTAGTATAGAGGAGAGACTGAGTGAAATTCCGGTTGATAAGGTGAATAAGATGAGGGAGACGGTTATAAATTTAATTCCGAGGTTGATTTACGCTGACCCTCGATCTAAGCTTGAGACGTTTAAGGACGCGTTTGATGTGGCTGTTGAGGGTGTGATTGATAAGGTGACGAGATTGAGGAAGGATTTAGTTGAGGGGCGTAAAGACGAGGGGTTTATGGAGGAGCTTAGCTGGAAGTATGCATTGCTGGATGAAGGTGAACAGATCGGGCCACACGAGTGGGACCCGTTTTTCTCGAAGCCGAAAAAGGATGAGAAGAAGGATGATGATGAGTCTGCCAAGAATTCTTGGAAGAATGAGCAAAGGCTGCAGTCATGAAATTTTGCGTGATGTTTTTTTGTTCGGTACAGACTTTCGGGGATTTTGAAGTTGGGGGTGTTGTGATGAATGAGGTATGATTATTGAAATTCTTAAGGTTTTTCAGGTTATGAAATTTTTGAGGGGATTAGGTTACAGAGATGCATAGATATATATAATTTATGTAGTATACACCTGCTTACAAGTTACAACATATCTATATAGAAATATATTGGTTTTTATATGATATGAATTTATCAATGTCATCTTCACATACATTGTGTTTTCAATAACTATTATTCTTTGGTTGGTTGTTTGTGTTTGCTAACTAGCAAGTGTGGCCGTGTCCACCTTTGCCTTTTTCCTGTTTAATAATTTTTGTCCTTCCTCAACTCCCTTAGTCCCCTTACTGTAAAAACGGCTTCATGTTACTGTTAAAACAGCTCAAGTGCAAGCTGTCATATTTTCCAAACAAATGTGTGGTCTTTTTTTTTTTTTCCTTCTCTTCCAAAAGTTTTACCTATCTAATAAGTATGTGGCCCGGCCGTGCGATGCTAAATGAGTTCTTTTTATATAATTTGTTCGTTAAGTAGCTCGTGCAATGCACGAGATAGAGATATTAAACGAGTCATTTTCATATGACTTGTTTTTTAAGGTCTAACAAATAATAGAGTTGGATCATCTATTTTCCACCTCTTTTAATCACCTCTTTTAATCAGCGTCATTTTTTTGTCGGGCGTTAAACTTGAGACTATTAGTGCTAATCCGTAAATTAATTAATATATTATTCTGCTAACATGTTTATAGTAATATAAATTTGATTTTAGTATATATATCTATTCTTTGATATAAAAAAATAATAATTTTACTTATAAAATTTATAGATGTAGTCTTCTTCTTCATTTTATTTCATGTAATGAAAATATTTAATGTACGTTAATATTATTTATTAATGTAATTAATTTAAATTATGTATATAAATTTAAAATAAAACATTGTGTACAAATAATTTACAAAATATACATAAATGTTTTTTTAGAATTTTTTTTTAATAATTAAACATCTTTGATTTTTCTATTTTGCATCATAAAGCTTTATAGTTTATGTATTTTGAATACTTTTATAATGTTCATTTTTACTAATGACGAAGTTATTAAAATGTGATAATATTATCTAACTTATAATTTTAATATTATATTCATACATATAAATTATGATAATTTAAACATCTGTACATGTGCACATGTTGGAATACTAGTATATATAATTGCTACCAATATATTAAATAAAACTTCATAAATTTTACTTCATAAATTTTACCTAATAAATTATACCTCATAATTGCTAGCAAGTCAATAAATACAACCTAATAAATCTTATCTATGTGGCATATTCACTCCAATAACCGTAACAATCTAACATCATCATCATTATTATTATTATTATTATTATTATTATTATTATTATTATTATTATTATTATTATTATTATTATTATTACTACTACTACTACTACATTGATCCACCCTATTCCATTAATGATAAAAATATTTCCTTTCACTTTTCATTTGGGTTAATTAAGACAATAACTGTTACATTTTATATAATAACAATTATATTTTTTATTATATCATGTAATAGTTATTATTTAAATTAATAATTATATTTTTCACTAAATGATATGAGAGTTAGATTAACATAAAAAAATTATATTGTAAAAATTTATTGTTCAAGTAATTTATTCTAAATTAAGTATTATATTTTTTTATCTTATTATGAGATTATTTTTAATTAAATTAATTTGTTTTACAGTAATAATGAAATTTCTTAAAATCACCTAAGCAATTGTTATAATAAATTTAATATTTTTCAGCTTATTAATTGGCCATGATATCTTAAAATTATAAAAATTACATTGTTACATTTTATTTAATCAATATAGTGATTCATTTGCAGTCAAATCATTATGTACTATTTATTCTAACCAATGATTAAATTTAAAACATAATTAAATATAATATTATCTAACTTATAATTTTAATTTTATATGTATAAATATCTATACTAATATAAAAAAGGTTGTTGGAAAAATACTTTTATAGTAAGTTTGAATAAAAAAATAAAGGTTTGACTTACTATTAGTAGAAATTTCGAAAAAAACACATGTGAATCTTTAGTAACAAAATCTAAATTCTATCATTTTGTAACAAATTTGTAGATTTTTAAGCCAAATCTGTATCTCATTTTTTTGTATAATTTCTTCCTACCAAAATTGAATTTAATTTTTTCTTTTTTTAAAACAAATTTGAAGATTCTTATGTAAAAAATGTGTCAATTATTTATAAAAATAAATTCAAATACAAATTAATTTAAAACCGTGCAAATTGAATACAAATGTAGGAAACAAATAGTTGTATAATCCATAACAAATTCTTTCAATCTTTTTGAATAATTCTTTTTAAGAAAAAATATCCTAAGCGGATTGTTTTGGATACATTACATTTTATCTTAACTTATATATAATCACATTTCTAACAAATATTAAATTTACTTATATATTTTTAAATTAATTACATCCATAAATAATATTAATATACATTAAATATTTATCATTATATATATATATATATAAAAGAATACTACTTCTATAAGTGTTATAAATAATAATGACATTATACGACCATAAGTTTTTGAATAAAATAATAGTCGAGTATTATGATGAACCAAAATATATAATTTTTTTTTTGTATTAGAAAAAATAGATATATATGTTAAAATATTATTTATAGTAATATAAACAAGTCAGCGAGTTAATATATTGTTGAAATAAAGTTTTGAAAAAATGTTTTAAGGCACAAAACTCCCGTGCACTGCACGAGATTCTCACTAGTAACTTATAATTCTATAAACAATAAAATATCATTATGTAACTTATAATTTTAATATTATATTCATAAATATAACTTATAATGCTTTATTAATTTATGTGCAAAAGTGATCGATTACTAGTATCCTCTAATTAGTTAAAAAAATACAATTAATTCTTTTTTAATTGGTCATTTTATGAGCTTTTTGTATTTGTGAGAACTAATATATCAATCTCAATCTTGGAGTCTAGTCTCTAAAATCATTGCCGTTTATTGTTGCATAATCAATTTAATTTAAATCTATAACATAAAACATTAACACTATTTAAAAATAAAATGTGAACAACGTTACTATCCTCGCCTAACCATTTGAAATTGAACAGCAGAAAAAAGTGATTGGATTTTGAAAATGTACCGTAGGAAAACAGAAAATGATTAAGAATTAAGAAGTAAGAACACATGCAGCGCGACTTCAGAGGTGCCACACTAGAGCTCCCCAATAAATGCCACGTGCCCACCGCCTACGTCTACTTCACCGCACTTGTCAAATAAAATCATAAACCACATTTATTATCTATAGTTTTCAGTGACTGAAAAAATAATGGCTCATTAATTCAATCATTTCAAAATAAATATTTTGTCCTATTTTTAATAAATGTCGTTTTGAGAAGTTGCATAATAATTAAGAATAATTTTTTTGACAATAATAACCTTCATTAATGAGGATAGAGATTGATGTTTTGAGAAAAAATTGAGAGTGAATATAAAAAGACGTTGTGTATTTATTAATTAAATGAGGGTAATAATAAAAAAATATGTACAAAATAGCCAAAACGACATTTATTTAACAAATAATCAATTAAACTAGGATGACAAATAATAAAAATAGGAGGGAGTAATAAATAATAATAAATGGTGCATTAATATGTATGTGTGCCTCGATCTATTTGGCGAATGATCTCATCATAGAAATTTAATAAATGAATATATTTATAAGGTGAAGTACTATATTTTTATTTGTATTATTTTTTATATTATGAAATTTCAATATTTGTATTTGCTGAACTTATGATTGTCAAACAATAAGTTTATTCATAATTTTTAGGTAAAATTGAATAAATTCACATTTAATTTTATTAACTCATAAATACGAATCATGCATTTAATTAAGCACTCATTTTCACCAATGATTTGTTTATCACTCTCACATTTCTTTTATTCTCACGAAGCTCCTAATGTTAAGACATGTTGCACCTTGAACCGTCTCTCTTTGTTCTTAAATCGATTTGCTCTTCAGAGACTTGCAAAATATTTTGGGGATATTTTTGAAGTAAAACCTCGGACAACCAAGTCAGTAAACGGTTATGAAAAGTTGTGTGTAAAGTGTACGTAACTGTATTGTAAGTCTTATTTTTCCTCTTCTTCTTTTTTTTTTTTTTCTTTAATTTTTAGATTCATCACCTAATTCCCTTAATACTGTAGCGAGCTCCTCCCACTCCGACCAATCTAACACTGTAGCGAGCTCCTCGTATTCCGACCAATCTCTGAGCATTATTGTCGCCCCCATTAGAGCTCAACCTATTAGGTGGACCTTACACACGTAGGGGACATACCCTTGGATACTTTAACATAAATTGTTGTAATTTAAACACCTCCTTGTACTTTATTTAAACTAGTACGAATCCCGTGCGATGCACGGGAGCATTTATTACCCATTTATTTTATAAAAGGTATTTTTGTATTTAAATTGTTTCATGCCATTAAAAATTTCATGAAAATAAAATTTATATGTTATTAAACACTTCCTTATATACAACATTATTGATTTGATTCTTTGACACGTAAAGTACTACATAGGTGTTCGAATTTATCCAAAATTGCATATTATTAGTTATTAGTTAACAAATTTTTGAAAAATTAAAGGATCTTATTTATTAAACAAAATTAAAGTAGAAAAAAAAAGTAGAATTTTTTAGAGATTTTCACCCATTATGTATTTTAAATCTAATTCTAAATTTCAATTAAAAAAAATTGAAAAGAATCATTAGTTACTCCTGGAAACGAAACCGATTTTCTTATCAATAAACCGATTTTTTTATCAAACATATTGATCCGATTTTTTTTTAAACCAAATAAAAAAAAAAATCATCAATTTTTCCTAAAAATGCAACCGATTTTTCCTAACATTGCACCAATTTTTGTATCAAACAAATTGAATTGAAAATAATTCTAATAACAAATTGAAATAAATTGTTAATGTTTATGATACTATCTCTTTCCTAAAGAAAATGATATGAACTTAACCAAGAAAAAAAAAATGATATGAACTTACCAAAATCTCGGTAAAACATGGTTAAGAAAAAACATAAGAATCCAAAAAAATCGATGTATTTAAATTTTGAAAAGTTGCACACAATTTTTTCTAAATAATTGGATAAGGTGACTTTAAATATCAATGATGAACCGCTTTTGTTACCAAAAAATGTGGACACAATTTTGAATGTATATCCCGTCCAAATATCAGTTTTATTTTAAAATAAAAATTGCATGTGGCTTTATCCAATTTACACAATTTTTTTGAAAGAAAAAATTATTCAATAAGATTGAAAGAATTGATGAAGAATTATACAACTATTTGCTTCCTAAATTTGTATCCAGTTTGCACGGTTTTTAAATTAATTTGTATTTAGAATTTTTTTTATAAATAATTGACATATTTTTTTGCATAAGAATCTCTAAATTTGTTACTAAAAAAACTATGATTTAAATTTTGGTAAAAAATAAAATATGAGCCGAAAAAAATGGGATTCAAATTTTTCCATAAAAATCTCTAAATTTATTATAAAAAAAAATATGATTTAAATTTTGTTACTTAAAATTCACATGTGTTTTTTTGAACTTTCCATTAATAGTAAGTCAAACATTATATTTATTTGGTCAAAATTTCTATTAATGTATTTTTCCAACAACCTCTTTATATATATATAGATATAGATGTTGTAATTTTGCTTTTATTATGGCTCCACTGGTTAGAACTGTTTTGGACTTCTTTTTGTAATGAACCTTATGTTGTCGATCTCACAATTTCACTATTAAATAATCATCAAGATTAAATAGCTCACTCCAGCTATAATCATATTAATCAAGCTCAAATAGCTCATTCACAACTTCACTAATAAATCATCAAGTTTAAATAGCTCACTCCAGCTATAATCATATTAATCAAGCTCAAATAGCTCGTTAACAACTTCACTATTAAATAATCATCGAGTTTAAATAGCTCGCGTGTTGCCAAATTTTTTTTGACTTCTTACCTCATCCTAACATAATATCCGAGCTCAAGAGCTCGACCTTAAGCCGTCACACTCAATAAACAACACCCGAGCTCCAAGAGCTCGAACTTAAGCTGTCATTCCCGATGAACAACACCTGAGCTCTCAAGAGTTCGGAGTTAAGCTGTCACTCCAAATGAACAGCACCCGAGCTCCCAAGAGGTCAGACTTAACCCGTCACATCTCTTTAGATTGCACGAGTTGTGCACAATTTGAAAAAAAAAAAAAAAAATGAGTAAAGAAGTCTTGCAAGAACAGACAATTTCCAAGAAAACAACATTCATTCATCACCTTCTCGGGAGTGTTAGCCGCCAATGTTGACAAGAGGCAGCCTCAATTCTGGAAAATCTTCAACAACCATTCTTGAGAAAAATTGGAACGGTGGGCTGCTAATTTTTGTGGAAAAATGAGCACACTTATGTTGAAAAAGGTGTGCACTCCCCATCTATAAATAGAGGGGAGTTTGATGAACCAAACACCACAACCGAAAAGAAAAATACAACAAATACAGAAAACACAGAAAGAAAGAGAGGAAAAAAGAAAAGAGTGAAAAGAAGTAAAATATTTAGTTTCTGTGTGTATTTGAGTTGTGAGTTGTGAGTGGTTTCGAGAGTGTTTTGTAAACACGAGTGTATTTTTCTTCCTAATAAAATATCTGCAGTAGTCCGGAGACGTAGGCATTATTGGCCGAACTCCGTTATCAATTGGCGTGTCCAATTTTTATTTTTTTTATTTCACTTTTATAAATCCGACTTCATGGAAAATTCAGCGTATTTTTCCCAACAACTGGTATCAGAGCCAGATTGTTAATTCTGTATTTTTTTGTGTGGTGTTATTATTCCGTTGAAAAACGTGAATAGTACCAATTTTGTCGGCGCTACAAATTTATCTACCGACGTGTTTTAAAACACGGTAATTCACAAAAAATACAGAAATGATCCGACAGAGAAGTCAGATCAGAGTCGAAGTGATGGCTGCAGACGAAGAAAAAATGAAAATCGAAAAGTTCGATGGTGTGGACTTTGGCTTTTGGAAGATGCAGGTCGAGGATTATCTGTACCAGAAGAATATGTATCAACCACTCACAGGAAAGAAGCCAGAGGACATGAAGGAGGAAGAATGGAGTCTCCTTGACAGACAAGCTCTTGGAGCCATCCGGCTGACGTTATCCCGTAATTTGCTTTTAACATTGCAAAAGAAAAGACGACAGCAGGCCTCATGAAGGCTCTTTCCAACATGTACGAGAAACCATCGGCCTCAAATAAAGTTCATTTGATGAGGCGATTGTTCAACCTTCGGATGACCGAAGGTGCTTCGGTGGCACATCATCTCAATGAGCTCAACACCGTCACAACCCAGTTGAGTTCAGTTGAGATCGAGTTCGATGATGAAGTACGGGCTTTAATACTTTTGTCTTCCCTACCAGAAAGTTAGAATGCTACAGTCACGGCTGTGAGTAGCTCATCGGGAAGCAATAAGTTGAGACTTGATGATGTCCAAAATTTGGTTCTCAGTGAAGAGATCCGGCGGAGAGAGTCGGGTGAACCATCGACCTCTTCTGTATTGCATACAGAGTCAAGAGGAAGAAGTTCAACCAAAGAAAGCAGACACAACAAATCAAAAGGAAGAAGATCCAAGTCCAGAAATTATCGTAGTTCCCAAAACTCGAAGTCAATCGAGTGCTGGAATTGTGGGAAGACCGGGCACTACAGAAACCAGTGCAAGAGTGCACTGAAGGGTCAGGAGGCAAAAGAAGAGGCAAATATTGCTTCATCCTCAGGAGGAGATATGCTGGTATGTTCTTTGGAGAACAGAGAAGAGTCTTGGGTGTTAGACTCTGGAGCATCCTTTCATGCTACCTCACAGAAGGAACTACTCGAAAATTATGTTCCTGGTAACCTTGGTAAAGTTTACCTTGGTAATGAGCAATCATGTGAGGTTGTAGGGAAAGGTGCAATAAAAATCAAGCTGAGCGGGTCTGTATGGGAATTGAAAAATGTTAGACATATTCCCGACCTGACGAAGAATTTAATCTCCGTGGGCCAGCTAGCCAGTGAAGGCTACACGACAATCTTCCATGGTGATGATTGGAAGATTTCAAAGGGTGCGATGACAATTGCTCGAGGCAAAAAGAGTGGTACTCTTTACAAGACCTCAGGAGCATGTCATCTGATTGCAGTTGCAGCAAATGAAAGTCCCAATCTATGGCACCAAAGACTTGGGCATATGAGTGAAAAAGGGATGAAGATCATTCACTCAAAAGGAAAATTACCAGGCCTCCAGTCAATAGAAATTGACATGTGTGAAGGTTGTATACTTGGAAAGCAGAAGAGAGTCAGCTTTCAGACAAGTAGAAGAACTCCAAAGAAGGAGAAGCTTGAGCTCGTCCACTCTGATGTTTGGGGTCCAACCACTGTCCCATCCGTTGGTGGGAAGCAATACTTCGTGACTTTTATCGATGATCACTCCAGAAAGGTATGGGTTTACTTTCTGAAACACAAGTCAGAAGTATTTGAAGCTTTCAAGATTTGGAAAGCTATGGTGGAAAATGAGACAGGCTTGAAGATCAAGAAGCTCAGATCCGACAATGGTGGTGAATACGTAACCACCAGATTCAAGAAGTTTTGCTATGAGCACGGGATCAGAATGGAGAGAACCGTGCCTGGTACGCCTCAACACAATGGTGTAGCTGAGCGTATGAATCGAACGTTGACTGAAAGAGCCAGAAGCTTGCGTGTGCAGTCAGGCCTACCAAAGCAGTTCTGGGCAGAAGCAGTCAACACAGCAGCTTACTTGATCAACCGAAGTCCATCTGTACCATTGGATCACAAGTTACCAGAAGAGGTATGGAGCGGAAAAGAAGTAAAACTCTCACATCTTAGAGTTTTCGGGTGTGTAGCATATGTGCACATCAGTGATCAAGGTAGAAACAAACTTGATCCAAAATCAAAGAAATGTACTTTCCTTGGTTATGGTGAAGATGAGTTTGGCTACCGCTTATGGGATGACGAAAACAAAAAGATGATCCGCAGCAGAGATGTCATCTTTAATGAAAGAGTGATGTACAAGGACCGGCATAACACAAGTGCCAGCAACTCAGAAGCGAGTGGGCCAATTTATGCAGAGGTGGAAGATATCCCTGACATTCCTATAGTAAAGAATCCTCGGTCAGAGGAATCAAATGAAGAAAGTGAAGTGCAATCAGAACTTTCTACTCCAGCTCCTGTATTGAGAAGGTCCTCTAGGCCCCATGTGCCTAACAGGAGATACATGGACTACATGTTGCTGACTGATGGAGGGGAGCCTGAAAGTTACATGGAAGCTTGTCAAACCACGGATGCTAGCAAGTGGGAGCTTGCCATGAAGGACGAGATGAAGTCCTTGATATCGAATCAGACATGGGAACTAGTCAAGTTACCTATGGGAAAGAAAGCACTTCATAACAAATGGGTGTATCGCGTGAAGGAAGACCATGATGGTTCCAGGAGATACAAAGCCCGACTGGTTGTCAATGGATTTCAGCAGAAAGAATGAGTTGACTATACTGAAATCTTTGCTCCAGTTGTAAAACTTAATACTATCAGGACGGTGTTAAGTATTGTGGCTAGTGAAGAGCTCTACCTAGAGCAATTAGACGTGAAGACTGCATTTCTTCACGGAGACCTAGATGAGGAGATCTATATGCACCAGCCTGAAGGATTTTCAGATAGAAAGAAGGATATGGTGTGCAAATTGAAGAAGAGCTTGTACGGCCTGAAACAAGCTCCAAGACAGTGGTATAGGAAGTTCGAAAGCTTCATGCACAAGGAAGGTTTCCAGAAGTGCAATGCCGATCACTGTTGTTTCTTTAAGAAGTATGAGTCTAGTTATATCATCTTGCTACTTTATGTCGATGACATGTTAGTAGCAGGAGCAGATATGAAAGACATCAGAAAATTAAAGATGCAGTTGTCAAAAGAATTTGACATGAAGGACTTAGGCCCAGCAAAGAAGATTCTTGGAATGCAAATCACTAGAGATAAGCAAAAGGGAGTTTTGCAGTTATCTCAAGCAGAGTACATCAACCGTGTTTTGCAAAGATTTAACATGGACAAGGTTAAATCAGTCAGTACACCTTTGGCCAGTCATTTTCGTCTATCCAAGGACCAGTCTCCTCAAACAAAAGAAGAAGAAGAGTTCATGGCTAAGATTCCTTATGCTTCAGCCATTGGAAGTTTGATGTACGCGATGGTCTGTACGAGGCCAGACATTGGCCATGCAGTGGGAGTTGTGAGCAGGTTTATGTCAAAACCAGGAAAAGCTCATTGGGAAGCAGTCAAATGGATCTTGAGATATCTACGGGGCACAACAGAAAAATGTTTGTACTTTAGAAAAGGAGATCTAAAGTTACAGGGCTACGTAGATGCAGACTTTGGAGGTGAAGTTGATCAGCGAAGAAGTACCACCGGATATGTTTTCACTGTCGGAGCTACAGCTGTTAGTTGGATGTCGCGGATACAAAAGATTATTGCTCTATCCACTACAGAGGCTGAGTATGTAGCAGTGACAGAAGCCAGTAAAGAATTGATATGGCTTCAAGGGTTGTTAGCAGAGTTGGGTTTCACTAAAAAAGAGAGTGTCTTGCACAGTGACAGTCAGAGTGCAATACATCTGGCAAAGAACTCAGTGTTTCATTCCAGAACTAAGCACATTGACATACGATATCATTTCATCAGATCTCTTCTCGAGGATGAAGTGTTGACTTTGAAAAAGATTGTAGGAAGCAAGAACCCGGCAAATATGCTAACGAAGGTGGTGACCATTGACAAACTGAAGTTGTGCTCAACTTCAGTTGGTTTGCTAGAATAACATACTGGAGAAGACTACTGCAGTAATTGAGGTGTGAGGACAGATTGAAATCAGTCCTCAAGTGGGAGATTGTTAGCCGCCAATGTTGACAAGAGGCAGCCTCAATTCTGGAAAATCTTCAACAACCATTCTTGAGAAAAATTGGAACGGTGGGCTGCTAATTTTTGTGGAAAAATGAGCACACTTATGTTGAAAAAGGTGTGCACTCCCCATCTATAAATAGAGGGGAGTTTGATGAACCAAACACCACAACCGAAAAGAAAAATACAACAAATACAGAAAACACAGAGAGAAAGAGAGAGAAAAAGAAAAGAGTGAAAAGAAGTAAAATATTTAGTTTCTGTGTGTATTTGAGTTGTGAGTTGTGAGTGGTTTCGAGAGTGTTTTGTAAACACAAGTGTATTTTTCTTCCTAATAAAATATCTGCAGTAATCCGGAGACGTAGGCATTATTGGCCGAACTCCGTTATCAATTGGCGTGTCCAATTTTTATTTTTTTTTATTTCACTTTTATAAATCCGACTTCATGGAAAATTCAGCGTATTTTTCCCAACAGGGAGGTCATACTCGTACATGATCCATAATATAAAATACCAATTGACAATCTTTTTTGAAAGTATGTTGGCCGGGTCCGCCAGTTGTTGGAACCAAACCCGTATTTCTCCCAGGCCAGTTTCGGTTCCACCATAAGAGGTAGTGTATCTGTCTCTATTACATAATTAGTAAATCTGAACTGAATGAGTGCATAATGAATTCTGCATATTGTCTTTGTCTGTGTTACATAATTAGTAAATCTGAATAACTGAACATGTGGATAATATGAAAATTATATTGTTTATGATACCATATCATAAACAAATAGCATTTTCAAGAATCTAAATCCAATGTACAAACAAGATGGAGAAACAGCATATACACAACAAACAACCTTGTACATGAAAAGATAGATACTTTCATTAAGCCAGGTGAAATTTTATCAGTCAGACTCACAAGAAC
>BKCP01004224.1:182336-223029 GCA_008636005.1 Striga asiatica
AAACTCACATAAAAAACAACAAACTAATAGATCTAATAAACTGAAAAGTATGGGTGTGAAATAGTTTCAACATTATTATTAGATTGTTCTTTTTATTTTAAGTGACATAAAATTCATAATCAAGCTACCTGCGTTGGATAAGTCTGAGGATAAGTTCCATATGTGGCAGTTTGAGGCACTGATGCGGCTACTTGTGGATGTGTGTAACTTGCTCCATAACCGCCATAAGCAGCCTAAAAGAGAGAAACCCAATAATATTAATATTTTGATAAAATATAAAAAACAGAAGATTAAAAAATATGAAAAACACCTGTTGGGCATAGGCAGGGTTCCACTGTTGTGCCTGAGCACCATAACCAGCTGCTCCCCACTGATTCTGCATGTTGGGAAAGGCACCCATCACTGAAGCAGGTGTTGGAATAACTGATTTTGCAAGTTTCATTCTGTCAGAAGCTAAATACTCGTCCGCATGGCGCTTCTTGGACTCTGATGTGCTTTTGCGGTGCAAGAACAATTTTGCATGCCGGTTGTCAGCCTTCATGATAGTCTGAGCATCTCCAAAGAGATCCAAGAACTGCAACATCGATTTTGCAAACACGTTACGATAATATTAGTCTGCCAGATACAGCAAAAACTATGTCGATTGTTAAAATTTCAAAATCCAAAACAAATAGGGAATGTAGCAACAAATGTCATTACCTCCAAGAAGATGTTTGATAGCTCCTCTCTTTCATCAACACTAGCAATACTAGGATTCTCAGGATTAGGAACTATGAATTTATCAACCAGGGAATCTAAATATTTGATTTGCTTGGGAAGTGTCTGGATTGATTCTAAGTGGATCATAGCCTGCGATATTTCATATTCAAGAATGTGAATCCAAATGAATACCACAAGGAAATTAGGATGGTTAAAAAAGAACAAAAAAGAAAAGAAAAAAAAAAGATCAGAAAACAGAAATGTTTACAAGATTCAATTAATATATGAAGCGAGCAGATGGAAATAGAAGCACGGGGAGAGCAAAAGAAAAACAGAGAAGCAAGCAGATACCTCTAGAAGGGGTTTCGACAATGGGGAACTCTCCACACCTTGAACAAGTATCTCCCTTGCCTTCTCAACATTGCCAGAAACCTAAGGGGAAAATTTTCGAACACAGTTTAAAAGAATTCATAATTTGCACTTGCAACAACAAGATTCATTGAAGAAATGAGAATCCTCAATCATCTCAATATCAAAATAACCAGAGTGAATGAATTCATATTTTCAAGTTTCCTGGAGATGGTGATTAAAATATAGAAGAAATTGCAAAATACTAGGAAGATGTTGTTCCAACTTGCTCTTTTTTTAAAATAACTCAACGTTCCAAGGCTACTATAATTCCTTAGACATAAAGATCTAGACAAACAATTTAAACATTGAACATAAGCACCAACCAAGATATGAATGAGGAATACAGAGACAATGCACAGAGACAATGCACACAGAGTGCTGCATTCAAGACATACCAAGAATATAAAACGCGAATACTGGGCAAACAACAACGGCAGAGCCTGTGATTGCTCCTTCCCTTTCTCAATTGCAATTGCCTGCTCATATAAGGAACAAGCATCTTCCAAGTTTCCCTGGTAAACAAACGAAACATATAGTTACAAGTTGATAGAGACCAAATTAATTAGGACCCAGAATAGATTACTCATCCAATCTTACAAGTCGGGTTTCCATGTTTGCATGTTTGATAATTGCTTCAAGAAGGCCAGGTGAAATTCCAGTGTGCACAAGTTGATAAGCAGCGCGAGCTCCAGTAACATCACCATGCTTTTCCTTAAATCGGGCAGCAAAAAGATGGATCTCTGGTTGCCTCTGTTTCAACAGATCATTATTAAAAGTTTATAAGGTGTTTCACGTTCATAATTAAGTCTACACAATCTGACCATCATACAGTAAAATTAGGGGAGTGAATCAGATTGAATCATATCACATGAAGATTGATTGAACAATATTCTTGAAATAAGTCCGATCCATGACAAATCTCCTCACCTTTACGAAGACTTGAGTGGCACGGGCAAGTGCATTTTCGGCAAGCTCGGTACTGCCCCTATCTTCCATGCATAATATATACCGAATCCAGTATTCAGGGTATCTAGCACATGCTATCAGACATCTTTCATATAGCTTAACAACCTGAGCACAAATAAAGCCACAAATCAGCAATTCAAGCTCAATGTTTTTTTAAGGAAGAAATAAACATCAGTACTGAGAGAAATGCACAAGGGTACTCCGATGATGGAAAAGGGAGGCCCCTCAAATACGAAGGGAGGGACCCTCCTGCCTGACAGATAGATGGTTAGGAAGTTAAGAACACACCTGCATGCATAACATTGGAAGTTTAAAAAAAATATATCGCCGTACAACACATCATGGACCTAGAATTTCGACTCAAATGAGAGTTTGAAGTACTTAGCCTCATAGAAAGCAAATGGAAGGCCATGCTTTAGTCCAAGATCAATATCCCGTTTTATAAGATGCTTCTCCAACGGTTTAGCCAATAAAGCAAATGAAGCGGCAGATAGTACTTAACTGAAAGTCAATGTGTAACAAGGGAAACTAAAGCTGCATGCCAGATGAACGGAAATATGTCCAAGAGACACAAAGTCGGTTACCTTATTGAGGTCATCTCCACTTTCAATAAAATCAAGATAGTTATGCCAATTCTCGAGCTCTGCAACATTGAGGGGCCTCACATGAAAGTAGGGCCTCCTGATAGCTGTCTCAAAACCAATGATCTTTGAATCGAAGTCCTTTGCTTTTTTATATGTCTCCTCTCTGATAGCAATATACTTCTCCAACTCCTCAGCTTCTTTTAAGCTTGCATTCATAGTCTTTGAGGCACTAGAAGGAACATCTCCCTCATTTTCTTGGGCTACAGCTTCAGACTCTGCAACGGCCAGGGCAGCAGCTTCCTCAGATGTCCGCAACTCAGACAGAGGCCGACTGGCAACCAACTCCTTAAATCTGTAAATAGCATAAACTTAGGTAATATTATTAAATAATATAAAGAAAGCATAAAATAAAAAGATATGCATAAAGCATATATAGCAGTATATATAGATATATAAAGCATGACGATATCAGTAAACGGAAAGAGAGCCTCTTAAGAAAGGAGGCACAAGAAAACAAAAAATAACAGTTTAAAGGATTATGGTCCGGAAACTTCCTAGTAAGAACGAAAAAAAACTCATCATTCTGAATATAAACTACTGAATATTCGGTGTAAAGGAAAGTATTAATAGCATGATTGGTACGAATAGACTCCCCAATACCCTTGATAGAAATACAATAAATCTAATTTCACACTCAAGGAATCTACACAAAAGAGGGATATATTGACTAACTAGAAATTATGATTAACATGCAATCTTGTATTCAAAGTTAGTTCACCTTACCACACCAATTACAAGAACAAAACAGTTCAAATTACAAAAATTTACCCTTCAAAATATCTATCCAGCTGCTGGTTTGGTATCTCCAATACCCTTGTATAAATTGTAGCAACACGAGGCCAATCTTGTTGTGACATCTCATACTCGATGTATTTGTCCCAAAGTGGGAAGCACAAGTAATCAGTTCCAACGCATGCTAATCCTCTTTCAAAAATCCTGAAGCATCAGAAGGATAAAAAACAAATGTAAAACTAAGTAACGATGCAGCCACTCCATGGTCAACCACAAAAGCAAAATGATGACTGGTGTTGAGGAGGAAGGTAAATTCACTCAAAGATCACTTGAGAATTGTGAACTAACATATTATGCTGCATTTACCTTCCTCAACAGAATCTTACACAGCTCGTCAGGGGAGAAGTCACACAGGCCATCTTAGCCTTACTGAGCGACATCTTCGGGCCAGCAATTGTGTGTAATGAAGCACCTCATGTGCCATGGTTAAAAAAAGAAAAATTTCATGACGAATACATTGCTAAACCTAAGGAATATACAAGTGAAAAAATTGATCTGGCCATGTTACCATCCAAACCTACCGACACCCAGCTACCAAATGTGGTAGTCAACTGAGAAAGGGTTTGCACATTAGAATTCTTTAAAATCTAACGTGCATTACCTACAAACCATTACACCTTATACACTTCAGTAATCGCTGTCGGAGAAGGCTGAAATGATGTTAGAGAGCAACAGAAAAAAAACACTTCAACACCAACATCTAGAATTGAGAATACGTTGAACCCATAAAGGATAACAAAGAAAGCCAAGTCCTGAAAGTTACCCTCTTATAGTCTCGGGATCTCCATAAGTGCTGGTAGAAAAAACACAGTAATGAAGCCACATGTCCACAGAGTAAGTCACTCCTTGAACAGCTCGTTCATACACCTCCACAACCTTGTCCACTGAACTGAGGCGTGCCTCGTGATCAGCATACTTCTTCCAGTAACCATAGCATAGAGGAAATTCCGCTAAAAAGGTGTCATAAACTTTTCGGATTTTAAAAATGTTGCCCTAGAAGTTGGATAGAGAAGACAGAAGGGACAAGTTAGTTCAGGTGACAGCCACTGAAGCAGTATGGGCATAATAATACAAGAATATAGTCATATAACAGGGACAAGCAGGCTCCAAGCCTCCATGTTTGTGCCATTGGGTTAATAAATATAATGAGGCCAAATTTCAATCCATTGTTCATACCTCTGCCGTTCTCTCTGTTTCTTCGATTAATGCAGTCCAGGCATCAAAGTCCAGCGAATTAGTCGTTACTATGCTCCATAATCTTTCTTCTTCGGCACTCAGGCCTGCTATAGCAATTTTTTTAACAAATGAGCAGGTATTCCAATCAGAAAGTTGTGAAAAGAACATCAGGAGAAATAGAAAAGCATTCAGGGTTGAATAAGCTTTGTCACATATAGATACCAAAAATTCCTTGATTTGCATTACAGCTCTACCATAACAAAACAGTTATTATGCCCATTTTTTTTTTCCTATCAAAGGAATGTCAATTAATACCAGAACCATCCAAGGGCTGATGCAAAGCAGCAACACCATTTTCGGTAATACCCTCACTTGCTCCATCCCCTGCTTCACTAACACCATTAACATTCAACGACGACTCATAAGCAGCAATTTGAGCGTCCATAGAAGAACTTCCATGGCCGGCAAGATTTTCATTTTCATCATTAGTTGTTACAGCAGGGGTTTCTTGTGTGGTCATATTTTCTGATGGGGCATCGGGAGCAGGAGTGGAACCAGCAATGTTCTCTGCAGCTGGAGCAATGAAGCCACCAACATCAGAAGCACCAACAGCACTTGCATCATTATAGACAGCAGATGTTTGTGCCGTAATGGTCTCGCTATCTCCCATAACACAAACAGGGTGCTTTCAAGGGACTGCATACATTAGTAGCAGCTACAGTCAGGAGAATTGATCATGGAGCATGAAACTTCTAACATGGGCTGGAAGAATAAATTGCGTGATGTAACCAGGCAAATGAATATTTATCTGTTCCGTTAACCTACATGCACCTATATTATCGACTTCATTATATTATACATTTGGTTTACTACGGGAAAAAAAATCTGCTCTACATCTATGTTGGTTTATAAAGTTGCAAGGAAGAGCAACAAAGTTAAATAATATGAAGAACACCCACACACACACAAACAAAAAAAACACATATATAAATAAAGGATGAATAAACAACCAAAGACATCTTACTGGCAGAGATTTATAGTTCAAAGAATTATAGTTCCTAAGACATTCTTGATAGACATCTTACTGGCACAAGAAACAAAGTGGACACCTTAAGTATGCTCTCTTCTAATGAGATTGTGCTGATAGCAGACCTCAAAAGGTTGCACATAGGATTAACCTCAGTAATTAGCCAATCACAGCAAATCGACTGCAAGAAACTACAACAAGACTACAGATCACAGCATGTAGACGAAAGTAAAGCTACAAACATTTCACATAACCACCCCAACAAAAGCTAACACACCAAAAACATAAAGCTCCACTAGTACACAGTTCAATTAGAAAAACTAGATGCAATTATGGATGAATTCAACATTGGCGAAAGGATAAGTATCATATCACGTACCTGAAACCAGAGAGGCGACGGCAAAAACGGGGCGAAAGTTTTCAGATGGAGATGTGATTATTGATTAAGCTTACTCGCTCTCTGTAGAAGTTTCTGGTATATGAGGGTTTTACTCAATGGGGAGGACTCGAGAGGATAGTTGAGAAGATAGAAAGGGGCAGACTTACAGTTAGGGCTTCTATGTTTGTAATAGGAAGTGGCTACACTCCGCAAGAGCACGAGAGGCTTTGGGTTCCAATTTGGGTAAATAAAAAAACATTTTTCATTTCTCAATTGAAGAATATATATTATTCATGTTTTCATTTTATTTTTATTTTTTTCTGGCTGAATTTTAATGTAATTTTTTTTTTATTCATTGCTATAATTTTTTTATAAAATTTATTGTTCACTAAATTACACATTTATAACTATCAATATAATATAAAACAACTATATCACTTTCAAAAAATGTATTATAAATCCTCAAATTGCTCATAAATAAGTACAATAATACAATAGTCTTTTGATTAAAAAAAAGTGATAAATACAAAACAAATATAAGCAACTAATATTGTTTGTGTATCCAACAATTATGAGAATTACTCAATTGACAAAAATATAAATAAAAAATATTAAATTAATTATGTATTTTATTGAATACTACAAACAAAAATCGTGAAATTTTATAATTTCAAATATAATTTAGTTGTAGTAAAATAAATAATAAGAATAATATTTTATTTTATTCACGTTACAAACTCGTTCATCGGACAAGTAGAAACTAGTACGTGGCCCGTGCGATGCACGGGAAAATAATATTTTGATTGTTTTATAAATTAAATAAATAAATAACATTAATCATGATTTACCCATTATTTATAAATTAAACCGGGTTGGACACAGTCCGACCGGATGGACCGAGAACCGGTTTATAACCGATTTAGTGCGCTTGAATAAAATATTTGCTATCGAATCCGCCAACACCAGTATGTTGGACTGGTAAGATCGATACAATTTTCTAAACAAATTTTGTTACATGAAAAATTATTTTAAATAAAATTACATATTTAAATAAAACAGAGATTAATAAATTGTTTATCAATTAGTTTAAACATTTGAATTTATAAATTGTTTAGATATTTAAGTAACACTTTTTATTTAAATTTATTACAAAAAGTACTATATATATATATATATATATATATTAAAGTATTATGTCTTAAAATCTGAACAACCACAAGACGGTCCGATTCTGAAAACCTTATATTTACCGTACATTAATAAAAATGATAATGAAATAAATATTTTGTTCACATAAATAATAATAAAATGATACATAAATATTCATAAATCATTAATCATGTTGTCATAAAAGTATTGCTAATATGATTATTTGAAGTTTGGACTACATCACATTCACGTAATAAAGTATTTTCAATATTAAAATTTATATTTAGGTTCAATAATCAATTTGGTCTGGTCAAACTGATACATAACTTAATTACCTCGGACCAACCAAGTTATGTCAAGTTTTTTGACTATTTTAAATATCATCTAAAAGTAATTCAATCAAAGTGAGCAGTACCCTAATTCAATCACCCGATTGATCCAAAGTAATTTCCTTATTTTCTTTAAATATAATATTTAATTTTATAAAATAAAAATATTTTATGATTCATATGTCTACACCAAATGATAATATATTAAGATTATAAATTATATATCCAAAGATGAACTATTTATTTTTATTTTATGCATATTAATAAAAAATATAACATAGTAATTTTAAAAAAATTAAGATTAATTGATTGGGTATACAATTTAAAAAATATTTTTAGCGTTCAATATATATATATATATTTAATATGATTGAATTTTGGATTAGAATATATATATTTAAAATAATTTTATTATTAAAAGTCAAAAAGAAAAGATGGCATAAAGATTACAACTTTGAAAAGTTTGTAACCATTAATTTATGAACCCTCCGATTTTAAATGATTTATAATTTTTGAAACATGATACGTGCATTTAAAACCCATTAATTTTGGAACCATCCAATTTTTTGATAATGAATTAAAATTAAAATGTAAAATATAAAAGTTGCTGAAAATAGTATATAATAAATGTGGTTGACTTTTCCTTACTACTATTTATGGTAAATGTTAATTCTTATTATATATATATAGATATAGATATAGATTCTAAAAATATTGGACCAAGAAAAACATTTTATTGGGTTGGGCCTAGAAAATGTATCAACCCACTGAACCTACGGTGCAACTTAACCCGATTTATGTTGCGGTAAGACGGGCTTGGCTTGGCTAGAAGCCTAGGACTAGCGCTGCACAAACCCTAATAAAAATCTTATCGTCGTCTCCAAACTCCAAAGCTCGTGCTCGCTGCTTAGCATCTCGAGAATGTCTTCCAAGAGGATCGGAGCACCGCCTTCCGACGCCGGAATCCTCTCCCGCGCGTCTTCCGCCGTCTCTCAGTCCCCCATCGTGTACCGCGGCAAGAAAGCCGCCGCCGACACCGCCTTCGTCGCGAAGAAGCTGCTGAGGAGCACCGGGAAAGCCGCGTGGATCGCGGGGACCACTTTCCTCGTCCTTTTCGTGCCTCTGATTATCGAGATGGATCGCGAGCAGCAGTTCAACGAGCTCGAGCTGCAGCAGGCTAGCTTGCTCGGCGGCGCCCCTGCTAAGTAATTTATTTCTATATCTTCGGTAATTTGGTGGTGGAATGCTTTTAAATTGAATCCAGAAACTGATTGCATTCGTTTTTGGACAAATTTTCAATTTTTATTTTAGGGTTGTACTAGTAAAATGCATTACCAGGTTTTAAGAATTTGACTGCTATGTTTTCTGCCTTGATCGATGATTTCTTATTGATTTGGTGTTTGACTGCTATGTTTTCTGCCTTGATCGATGATTTCTTATTGATTTGGTGCTTTGTGTGTGTGAATTTTGACACGAATTTATGCGCCCTGGGCCAATGGCTGCAAAAATACTGATTGTGGTGTGAATAATCACGAATCATATTATCATACCATGTTTTGTTGCAACACTTCCGATTTGTAGTTTGACTCGTGGGATTGAGTTGGGCCATTGTTTAGCAGCTCTACATTACTTGGCCTACAATAAGGCTAGCCTAAATCATACTTTTTCAAAAGTTATGCACACTTTCAAATTGAAATGTCATGTTTTCAAAACAATATAAACAAAAGTATGACATTTCATAAGTATGCATTTTTTTGTTAAAGAAATATGATAGCTCGACCCACCTAATAGTTAGACTGCGTCATACAAGAACTGCTTGAGAACAGCCTTGGCTGGTTGTTTCATCATGGCAATTGGTTCCAGATATTATTCTGACCTTTAAATTCCACTTGTAGTGAAGTGGAAATCACTTTGAACTTGTATGTTGAAATTTTCCACAATTTGAAACCTTGTTATTTGCCACATTGTGTTTCTCTCTTTGTTCTATGTTGGATACATTTTATGAATGAGTGCATATTAGACGGTGCCTCTACTTACAGGGTAAATTCCGCCCCCGCCCTCCTACAAACTTTGAGGAAACATTTTTAGCTTGTTTCTGCTGAGACTTAAACTCATATTTCCCAGTATGAGACTTAACTCATATGTCCCATTTTTTTAACCTGCTTTTATATCTAATAGCTTGTAAGGGTGTGATTCCATCCATATTCAATTTATACTCAAAATATAATTTAACATTAACGGATCTTCACTATTTTCAATATTATCAATATACTTAAATAGTATAAATCAATCATTCTTACACATAATATACTTAAATAAGTGAAAATAGTCTTTTTCACTCCACTATGGAAATGTATTAAGTTTTTTCACAACGCTCGTAGATGAGTTAATTTTTTCACCCCAGAAAGTGCGAAAGGCATTGTGTGATGAATATGCGATAGTTGCGCGATGACATTGTGCGAAAGTTAAAAGTGCGAAGGCATTCGCATATCTCTTCACACTTTCTGGGGTGGAAAAAGTTAAAGTGTGAAGGCATTGCGCGATAAATAGGCGACAATTATGCAATTGATATGCGACAATTATGCAATTGATATGCGACAGTTATGCAGTCCATTCGCATAACCTTCGCACTTCTCGGGGTGAAAAAGTTAGATTGTTAGTGGGCGGTGTGAAAAACTTAATGTATTGTATTGGGGTGAAAAAGATTTTTTCCCCTTAAATAATATAAATCAATCATTTTTACACATTACATCAACTTTTATTCACTATTCAAAGCAAGTTCAATACTGCACTACAATGCTACTCTACTTCAAAGTTGTGCGAAAAAATCATTTCAATGTTGCGTTATATTTTCGCACTACTCTTAATATGAATAGTATTGTGCTACATGACATTAATTATGGCGCTACAATTCTTTTTCTAATTTTTATTTTATTCTTATTTAATTTTTATTCTATATATTATTTTGACAAAGTATAAGGGGTGGTGACATTTCTGTAATTATGAAGACTTTTTTTTTCTTTTTCATGGAGAACACATTTTTGTCATTGTGCAATATATAGGCTATTGTGTATTTTCATATACATTAATGTGTATTTCACCTAACACTATTGTGCATTCCTTAGCACGTTGGCATAGTGATAACTTTGTCAACTTTTAATGTGCATATAGACATAATATTGTTGTCCCGATTTACAATGTTGTATGGGGGAACCCGCTCGTCGTGTACCAGGTGGATCGAGTCCTCATGCCCCATTAGTTCTACGTAGGGTTGTAAACGAATCGAATCAAAGCGAATACTATGCTATTCGATTCGAATTCGAAAAAATATTCGAGTATTCGAATTCGGATTCGATTCGTAAACGAACTTAAATTTTGATTCGTATTCGATTCGTTACAAATATTCGAATATATTCGATTCGATTCGAAATTCGTTTACAGAAAAAAAAAATTATTTACAAAAATGTTGATAATGTTTTTCCTATTGAATTTGAGTGTAACAAATACATTGAGCCCATGAATAAAACATAAATAAGCATTCATAATTACTTGATGAATCCATTAATAAAACAAACAACTTCAAAACCACAAACATAATCATCCTAAAAATATTAACAGCAAAAATACATGAACACAATAGAGTTCATATTTCTTTCCTTCACTTCAAACACATTCCTTAAATACAATTAAAAAAAAATAACAATTGTTCCAATTTTACTACAACAAAACATTGAACATCAACTTTACTGAAACACCATCGACTTAGCCATTCATCAATCATCATGCTTTCAACCGGACATCAACTTGCTCTTTCTCCTCCTACAAAAATATAAGATGCAATTATTAGGGATTATTGTCATATTTACCAGAAAGAATAAAAACATTGATCATAAACTTTACTCCAACATCAACTTTAACCATTCATCATGCTTTCAAATGGACATCAACTTGCTCCTTTTCCTCCTACAAAAATAAAAAGTAGGAGTATTACAAATCATTGTCATAATTCATTAAAAGAAATTTATCTACTACAATGAAAATTTATAGAAAGAGAGCTTACATATGTCATATTTGGTTTGCTAAGCCCGTGAAGTTGGCGAACCCAATCTGCTCCACAAATAAGAACTTCCACCATATTAGATGATAAGTTAGAACGATAAGGATCTAACACTCGGGTGCCCGCACTAAAAGTGGCCTCTGATGCCACTGTGCTAATAGGAATAGCCAAAACATCACGAGCCAACTTGGATAAAATATTGTCCTTTAACTCTTGCGATTTCCACCAAGCCAAAGCATCAAATGTAGTGGCACCATCCCCATCTTGACATCTATACACCCCTTCCTCCAAGTACTTGTCCAAGTCAGACTTCATAGGTGCAAGCTCTTCCACGGTATCCAAATAATCATCGTACATGGACAAAGCGGAGGGAACCGACTTCTCATTTGGCATTGAGTTTGAAGTAGCATGACATGAATCCCTAGGTGGCATAGCACATTTTCGAGTCCGCAAATGATCGCGTTCATACTCAAAAAACAAATCATACAATGCATCCCGAACCTTGACCACGTTCGCACGAGCCTCAATCTCATTATATATCTTGCTAAAAGCAAATTCAACTAGCCTCATTTTAAACCTCGGATCAAGTATTGCTCCAATAGCCATCAAAAGATTGCAATGACCCCAATATTTATCAAATTTTTCTTTCATCTTGTTCACCATTATTTTGATGAAATCATTGGGATCATTTTCTTTCTCGTCCAAGACATGTTTAACCCTCCAAATTACCGCAAGAAAAACATTAGAAGTAGGATAATTAGTTCCGGATATCACATGAGTTGCCTCATAAAACACTCCTAAAATTTCCACAATGTCCGTCACTTTCTTCCAATCATCTAAACTAGGACAACAATCATACAATGGCTCTCTTTGTGCAAAAATAGGGAATGCATCCTTAACTTTACTAGCTTCAACTAACATTTCATATGTAGAGTTCCAACGAGTAGGGCAATCTATGATTAGCCTTTTCACTGGAATTCCCAAATGATGCACAATGTCAGAAAACTTCAACAACCTCGATTCCGATTGATTAATAAAACGCACACTATTTTTGATGGCTTTAATAATGTCTCTAATAATGTTCAGACCATCTTGCACGATAAGATTCAAGATATGTGCAACACATCGCACATGGAATAACTTACCATCCAACGGCATCTTTCGACTCTTAGAAAATGTTTCTTTGGCTATGCGAAGTGCGACGTCATTGTTAGAAGCATTGTCCACCGATATAGTGAAAACTTTGTGCTCTATTCCCCAATCTTTTGTGCATTTCATAAGCCCATCAAAGATATCAACACCTAAAAAATCATATAATTGAAATAAATATTTTTCACAAAAAAATGAAATGCATCAAATATGTAGATAAAGAATAAATAAGATTTTACCGGTGTGTGGAGGAGGAAGAGGTATGAAGCTAAGGACTCGCTTTTGAAGCCGCCATTGTGAATCAACAAAGTGTCCAGTGACACACATGTATGAAATTTTTTGCACCTTTGATTTCCAAATATCTGTGGTCAATGAGATCTTGTTGACGTTTTTTAGCATCAACTGTAACTTCTTCTTCTCTATATCATAAACACTGATGACATCATTTCTAGCCGTGGCACGAGAAATCTTCTCAAACTGTGGAAGGTTGACTTTGAACATTAAAGAGAACCCATAGTTTTCCACAACGTTAAATGGTTGCTCATGCATTAGAATCCAATGAGCAATGGCTTCTCTTTGCTTCGAATGATCATACTTACCATCTGATAAGGGATTCATCTCAAATTTTGAATTTGCAGGCTGGAATTGCAAGGTCTTTTGTTTTTCATTGCTAAGTTTCTTTTGAAAACACCGGCCTCGATGATTCAAAAGATGGCTAGTGGTACCGGTTCTTGTCACTGCAAGAAGAGCACTGCAATGTTTACACTTCCACTTTGAAATTCCAGCATCTGTTTTAAATGCCTCGAAGTCCAAATGAGCTACTGAATTTTTCTTTCTCTTCTTCTTTCCAAATACTTCTTTGCCCTCATTTTCATCATCCTTTTGATCCCCAATACCACCTTCATCTACATCTACTACTTCTTGGTGAGCATCGCCACCTTCACCTTCTATAGTATCCATTTCATCTTCATTTATGTCAGGATTCAACTCCTGCATAGAAAATTCAAAATTATACTCAATATTTTGACAGTTGTTAAGAAATACAATAATATAGTTTATAACTAACCTCCTCTTCTCCTTCCGATCTTGGTTCAGTTACGTTTGTGAAGTCCATTTATGTAAATGCACGGACGGTATCTCTTTACTTTATCTGTCAACAATATTCACACAATGTCAACAATATTCATACACACAATTTCACACATTGGAAAGAAAAAGACAATCAAATTGTCAAAACAAAATAACAAAAAGCAAACACCACATAAATTAAACAAATATGGTAGTTTTGGGATTTCTGCCAAATGCCTTTTCTTTCATTTAATTATTATTTTTATTATTTGATTTTTTGTAAATTTAAGAAAGTTCAACTAGTTAAGAAAACATTTCACACGCTTCACCTTTCTATCAACCCACTTTTCCCATTTCATTTGATAAAAAGTGGAACAAGAAATCTAATCTGAAAACAAATTAATCAATTCTAATCTGTCCATTTTTCAATCAAACTCTCATCAGCATCTTCACCACACACAATCTACACAACACAACACAGTTATATCCTAATTTTCATCAAAAAGCTAAAGCAGATGAAAAGATTAATCACACCCCTCATGACCAAAAAAAGCACCCAATAATGCCCAAAAAGAAAAGAAAGAAAAAGCAGAAAAAAAAAGATATAAACTAAAAATAAAGCATGCATATGCAGTCAGCACACAGTAGCTAACATATTCCCAAAATATTCAATAATGCCCATAGTCAAGAAATCATCCATTATACCTAAATTCTTAAGATAACGCTTAGTTTCGAGAGGAATACACTTAGATTTGCGACCGAGTCCATAAGATTAAAAGAACCATAACTCAATTTTAACTATTTGCATAAATAAAGACCAAGACGGTGAAACCAAACCCAGACTAACTTAAATCAGCACAAAAAATAAAAAAAGATTTTGGTGGACAATAAGCACATAAGCAAGATTCGCCATTAGCACTGGATTTCGCTTGAATTGTGCAGGTCACACCACCAATAACATGAACTGCTAACACAAATTTCTACTGGGCCATTTATTACAATTACCAGATACAGACGAGGAGCCGGACTGAGGAGCGCCGACGAGGACAGGCGTGCGGCGGTGAACTGAGGAGCGCCGACGAGGACAGGCAGGAGACGGTGAGCTGAGAAGCGCGGACAACTGGACAAGAACCGATGGTCAACTGTGAAAATTGTCTGGGACGGGACGCCGGGCGACGGACTAGTGAAACCGATGACTGATTTGTGATTGCAGCGGCTGTAAACTGTAGTGAAGAATGAAGAGTGAAGTGTGAAGACGGGGGGCTGGGTCTGGGACTGGGAGTATGAAATTATGAATTAGGGTTAGGATAGTGTTTAGACAAAATGTGTATTTGTATTTTATTTTTATGTCATAATAATATAATCCTTATATATATAATAATATATAAATATATAAACAAATTTTATATTATATATAATTTATAAAATTTATATAATTATCCTTAACGAATCGAATATTCGTTAAGGATATCGAATCGAATATACAGAAATTCGAATTCGAATTCGTTTACCTTTCGAATATAAAATATCATTCGAATTCGAATTCGAATTCGAATATTTCGAATTCGAATTCGAATTCGAATCGCGAATATCGAATTCGAATACCGAATCGAATCAAAAAAATTTGATTTGTTTACAACCTTAGTTCTACGAGGCAAGGCCGTCAACTGCGCAAGAGGAGGAGAATCAGTGGCGTCGTCGTCGTCTGGGAATTCGTCGGGAATGGGTGTGGGTGTGTGGATGGGATTGTTTGATGAGTGACTGGAAAATTTAAAAGTTATTATTATTATTATTATTATTATTATTATTATTATTATTATTATTATTATTTGTTCGATTATCTGATCTATGGCTACGATATCTTCTTAAACATTCTCACTTGAAACCATCTCTCTCTATATAACATATGTGATGTTATATTTATAAATATATGGTATTTTTTACACTCAAATCGAATATGAAAAAAATTATGTATTTATAGATAATTTGTAAAAACATTTCAAAATTTAATTATGTATACTCGATTATTTTAAATATGAGTGAACTAGTACATAACCCGTGCGATGCACGGGATGTAAAATTTGAAAGAATAATATAACCTCACGTGCATTAGGATCGAAATTGAAATCATTAAAATACATAGGAACATTGTTGAATCATAAAAAGTTCGGTAACAATCATATATTATTAAAAACCTCCTTGTACACAACATTATGAGTTTGATTATTTGGTAACTCCTCATTATCACAAACTAATATTTTCAAAAGAGACAAATCCTAAAAATCAATCTAATATTTTTGGTGAACAAACTAATATTTTAGGATTACTGAACAAACTAATATTTTAGGATTTCTAGGATTTGTCTCTTTTTGGTGAACAAACTAATATTTTAGGATTGATTATATGAATAAGGCTACCTGTTTTTGGTGTTCTTTTCATTCATTTTCATTCAAACAATCCAATGACTTGTATAATGAAATTCGAATCTTAAGCCGAAATATTAAAAAAAGAGTTTCTAAAAATTGAAAAGTCAAGGCAATCAGTTCAGATTAATTAAAGGTCAAAGAATATTCGCTCCTTGAAATAAAGACGTGTGCTATCATTAACCAAATATTCAGTTATTGATATAGAGTGATTACCAAAAAATAGAACGCGATAAGGACGTTTCATGGAAATATCAATAGGATAAGGTCATAACAGATCGCTATACATTTAAACGATAAAAGCTCAGATGGAATGATTTATGATAATTATGTTGTAATTAATGAATTAATTAGATGTGTGAAAAGGACATAATTAATGAGAAGTGTGAAAAGGACAAAAACTTACCAATTTTGGAAAATATTTAATGCAAATCCGACATTGACCATAATTTGACCTACTATTTTGGATAAATGTTAATTCTTATTATATAAGTATAGATTCCAAATTTATTTTAGTAGCAAACTTAATACGACTATTTTTCACGTAATTGGAATGCTAGAACCTATGTTTGTTTATAAAAAATTTTGGTTTTGTTTGAAGTTTTTTGGTTTGATTTGGTTAATTTTGAAAAATGTGGTATGGTTAGTTGTTAGTGGATATATTAAAATAATATTTATAACACTGTTCTAAAAATCGGCCTAGGCGGTGCCCAGGCGCCTCCAATTTGTACAAATCGGCAAAAAAAATTGGTCAGGCGGCTAGGCGGCGCCTAGGCGGCCCTAGGCGCTCCTAGGCGGCCTTGGCGGGCTCGGCGGCTAGACGGTTAGGCGGCGTCTAGGCGGGCGTAGGCGGACTTAGGCGCTCCTAGGCGGGCTCGGCGGCAATTTTTCAATTTTTTTTTTATTTTTTTTTTTATTTTTTTAAATACTAATTACATTATTTTGTTCTCATGTTTTCTTTAATATATATTAATATTATTATTTGGACTTTGGTGTGTGAATTTATTATATGTTGAGATAATCTTATTTTGTAGGTAGTTAAAATAAATAAAAAATAAGGTATTTACTATTGATTTCTGGCCTCGACTAGGCGCCGCCTAGGCCCCGACTAGGCGCTCTAGGCGCTAGGCATTGGTCGAGCGCCTAGCGGGCGCCTAGCGACTTTTAGAACACTGATTTATAATAAAATAATTAAAATTAATTTGATGTAAAAGTAGGAGAGAGAGATTTGAAGTGATGGTTAGTTAAAATAATGTGAGTGGATGAATAGTCCATTAAGGTTGATGTAGTGTATATGAATGATTGATTGATATTATTTAATTATATTGATAATTTTGATGATGATGGGGTTGAGTTAAAGTTGAGTTAAAAAAAGTAGTTGANCGTGTATATTAACACTCATAAAATATTAACGGTGTATTCAATGGAAAATGCTACTGTGTCGGACTGAAGTAACCCGTTTTGCAGCTTATATCTTCATTTTAAATAGGATCATTTAAGCCCAAAACACAAGCATCCGAGCCGATCAATATTGGGCCGAGCAACACATTCAGGGCTTAATTATCAAAGCCCCTATTGAGAACCGAAAACCCTAACCCACATTCACACTCCTTTGGCAGCACATAAAACCCTAGCGCCTCCTCACTCTCCATTTCCATCCGAGGGAAAGGGAGTAGAGAGAGAGATCCGCAAAAATGTCGAAACGAGGTAAATCTCGCAGCTCACAAAACTCACGCACTGTATATTATCAAATCAAGTTTTCGTAATTTGTAGCATTCTAATGTTGATTCTGTGTGCGATCAGGACGCGGAGGTTCCGCAGGGAACAAGTTCAGGATGTCGTTGGGTCTGCCGGTGGCGGCGACGGTGAACTGCGCCGACAATACCGGCGCGAAGAACCTCTACATCATTTCGGTGAAGGGGATCAAGGGTCGTCTCAACAGGCTCCCATCTGCTTGCGTCGGTGACATGGTGATGGCCACCGTGAAGAAGGGGAAGCCCGATCTCCGTAAGAAGGTGATGCCCGCCGTCATTGTCCGCCAGCGCAAGCCGTGGCGCCGAAAGGATGGAGTCTACATGTACTTCGAAGGTAGTATCGTCTGAGCTCTGAGATTTTTTATTTTATTTTATTTGTAAATATGAGCGTTTTGGTAGTGGTATTATTGTTACTTTCTGTATTATTGTTAATGTGTTGCTACTTGCCTATATTATTCAGTAAATCTATGATCAGTCCTCCTTGGTATGTTACAATAATACAGGTCTCTTTAAGAAGTTTTCTATGGTTTTGGAGTATTATATATAGAATCCTTCAATAGGGCTATTGTGTTGTGTTCTTGTTTCATATTGTGTTATTTGTTTTATTTTATCATAGGTCCTGTCGTCTTTCATGTTGGGTTGTGCAATGTCATTTGGCTCTGTAACTGTATTTTTTAATTTTGTTGTGTTTGTGTTTCTTGTCGTGCCAAGTCATTGCCACCCCTACCTTTCAGTAGCAGTGTTACTGTTACCAATGTAGATGTTGCCACTAGGTAGTCCTTTTTTTGCGAGGGTGGTGTATAAAACAATTTGATGGTCCAATATTGATTTTCTCATGGCTTTAGCATTTGCATTTATTTCAGATTTCGTAAAGGTTGTGGTAAATCTAAACAAGAGTTTAAATGTTAAGGTTTGTTGTCAAGGTAGAAGAATACCAAAGTAGATTTTAATTGTTTGTCTATATATCTTTTTTTTTATATATATATCTCTTGAAGTCAATGCATAATCAATGTGGGGGCAAATGTACGAGTGTTATTTAGCTGAAAACATGTTTTGTATTTATTCGACTTTGCTGAAAAGAAAATGTAATTAAATTTTTACTTTATTTTATTTTATAAAAACTGTGTACTCTATCAAGACTGTGATTGACATGTAGTCTATAAAGTGAAACTTCTTGTATTAGGATGATTCTTCATCTATCTTCTTTGTACCGTCACTTTTTATCTTGCAGTTTTATATGAGTCATAATGCGTGCATCATTTTTTTTTTAAATGGTCCAGCAGAGGGTTTTTTCCTAATATTTCCAGTCTAATGAAAATGTCTTTTATTAAAAATGCAGACAATGCTGGGGTCATAGTGAATCCTAAAGGTGAAATGAAAGGTAATCTAATTAAGATCCTCTTGTATTGCACTCTATTGATCACTTTTTGCTGTTCATTTGTTTGTATTCTTTTTTTTTTTTATTTGTGATGTTTATTTGAAGGTTCTGCTATCACGGGTCCTATTGGAAAGGAGTGTGCTGATCTGTGGCCTAGGATTGCTAGTGCCGCCAATGCCATTGTCTGAAGATTGAATCCGTTAGTTTCTTTACATTTGTGCTTGGTTGCATGATCAATGTTCGTTCTTGTTAAAGCTGATACTGCCAGTTGGTATTTTGTTAGAACTAAGGATTTTTGCTGTTTGAATTGTGTTACTCAAGTATACTTTCATGTTTGGATGTTTATTTCTATATTTATGCGGCGTATGTGAGAGCTGTTTAATTTTCCTTTTTGAATTGAATTTATGGAAAAAAGTGTTTGATCTGAGGTTGATCAAAACCCTCCATTTTTCTCAACTTGTGACCTGCCCCTCCACTTTTGAATCCAAATTTAGAAATTGAATATGATGTGAAAGTTTGAAACACCAATTTCTCTATATTTAGAATTTGAATATGGTGTGAACAATCAATTTCTCTCCATTTAGAACTTTAATTTGATGAAAATTGGATTTGTATATGCACATGAACCTCCAGATTCTCTTTAGTTTGAGTAGTGGATGGTGTCAAATTAAAGTTTAGGAGCAATGATTTATGATTTTACAAATATTTTGAAATATTTAACCATATCATTACAAAAGTTGCCCATCAAATCACTATTGAGCTAGTGTACATCCTTCATATCACAACCAAGTGGTTCAAAGTGATACTCATTCTGATTATATTGACCGTAAAATTTAATAAACAAGTTATTCATATCACACGATTTTTAACTGATTGAAAAATATATAAATACTAATTTGGAGGGAAAGTTATTCTCTCCTACAATAGTTGATAAGATGAACTCCTTTTAACAATCTTTCGAGGAGTTCTGTGTGATTGTTTTTAAACATATATGGCAATGACGATGTTTTGAAACGGTGGGCATAATTTTATCATTTGCTTTATATATTTAACAAGTTAAAGAGGGGGGCTCAATTTTATAATTTTAATAGTAATGTTTAAAAATGTAAAGATTTTTCTTTGAAAATAAAAATTACCTACCAAATAATGTAATATTTTTTCTTGAAGTGCAACATTTATATATAACTACCCACTAGTTTGTTTCCGGCTGTGCACAGCACAGCCGGGGCCCAATTCCGATATTAAAATTGCTTTGATTAAGAAGTACATTAATATGATATAAGTCATAATTGTTTGTATTACTATTAGTTTACTCCGATTTTAAAATTGCTTTGATTAAGAAGTACATTAATATGATATAAGTCATAATTGTTTGTATTACTATTAGTGTACGTGATGAGAAAATTTCTGAAACTGCCAATTTAATGAAATTGAAAGGATTTTAGAATACGAAGTAATATAAAAAATTTATCCAATCGACAAATGAATGTGATTTTGAAAAGAGTATAAGAATTCTCGAAAAAATTTGAGATAGAGTATATGTACAAGTTTGTTTTCTCATCCATGATAGTGAAGAAACTAAGGTATTTCAGTGAATTAGCACACCGCATATTTTGTACTACTAACATAAATTTCACATTGTAACGCAGCGCAAAGAAAACCAATAATACCAAAAAAAATTATGTTAGAAAAGAACAATTTGAATCCTCAAAGTGAAGAAAAAGAATCAAATTTTAAAAGAGGTTGATGAGCTCATATAACATACGTGGAAATACATTGTCGTGTTGAAAATAATATAGCGAACCTATAATATTATAAATTTAGATTGAGATATTGGAAAAATATTTATGTTGAGATAATAGATTTGCATTCCTGGTTAAAATAGAGTTTATAATTTCCAAGCATTAAATCACAAATTTTTAGCCATTATTGTATACGTACTTTATTTCAAAACTAATTCTTAATCTTGAATTTTTTTAATTTGATTACTTTATTATTTATAAATAGCGAATAGCTCACACTTCATTTTAATTTCACCCAAAATTATTTGCACTTAGTAAAGTGAATCATATTTAACCATACTAAATTAACAGTAAAAAATCTCTAAAAAGCAAACAAAATAAACAAAAGTGAATCGGCCTATTGATCATTCAATTTTAAAACAATGAAGTGTGCAAAGTATATTCCTCTTTAATTGCTCACTCGTGTTTGTTTTCGACTATGCGCATCAATGTCGGGCCTAATTTAGATAATTTTAATTAATAAATATATGACTTATCTATTTGTAATAAAAATTTTGACCGTATGCTATTTTTCTATTTATATATGACTATTGTTGTGTTATATAGTGATTTTTTTAATCTGATAATGCAGTAATTATATTAATCCAAGTCAAGTCATATGTTAAGTTGAATTATATTTATTCTAGGACAATGTTTTGGGTAAAGTACGGTCATCCAAGTAAGCATTTATCTCAAGCAATTTCATGAACTACTTTATCATGTGGGGTTTTCTTTGTAAATTCATATTATACTTACACGTAAATATGAATGTTATACGATGGATCTTATGCCGCTATGATAATTAGGTTTATAAAAATGGGTCAGGACTTGGGGCTAAGTTCGTTTGACTAAGATTATGCAATTTTTTATTTTTATTTTTTTTCTATACAGTTTTTTTTTTTTATCATCTATACAGAATTTTTTCGTGCCATTGGAAAAGAGTGAAAAAGGGTAAGTATTGCTCACACTCTTCCAAAAATCTTAGTGACCAATCAAGAAATATCCGTACCAGCTTAAAATTGATAAGATCAATAGACTTGAGGATATCAAGTGTGTTGACGAAAAGTGATTACTATTTCTCATATAATCTCTCAATTCAAAATTGATTCCACTATCATAGACTTGAGGATAATACAATTCAAAATAAGAAACGAAAAGTGCTAACCGAACATAAACATATATATATATAACTACCTACCCTGTATATTGGCTTGAATTTATCCGCACTCTCCACCGAGTCATAGATCAACCCAAACCTCTGAAAATATAACTTTGATAAGCAATGTCATGAACATTTGAATGCACTTGTAATATGTGAATTATGTTCAAATAAAACAAATGGAGTTAACTACCAAAAGAATGACTATTAAAAGCTTATTAAATAAAACATCACACAACATTTCAATCAATATCAGACATTTACTAAATATAGCTAATTATTGCAATCTAACATTTACTAAATATATATACAAATGTCATATAGAACTACATTCTATAAATTATTATAGGAAGATTGTCACTCCACGAGCTCAATAAATGCAAAATTCATTAACAAATATATGAAGCTCACACTCCCAAGTCCCAGTGAAGATTTTACTTTTCTTTACCTCACTCTTCAGGTGGAGCCATGTATGCAGCTAAACAAATCCTCCATTGCCATTGCCGATAATAAACAGCCAGAGACCGTATATGTAGATATGTAAGGGTCTAAAAAGTACTTCACTGATATAAACTTCATGCAAGAAACTTAGCAACTTCAATATACACCTGTCTAATTGATCGCATATGTTATATATATATAAACTTCAATTATGGAGGATACTGAAGAAGAATTTTTATTTTTTTTTAAAAAAAAAGAAACTTACACAAACAAAGAAATGCTACAAAGTACAAACCTTTGTTGTAGCTTTTAGTGATTGAAAAACTTCATTTAAGGTCAGTACCAAAAAACTCTAGATGATGTTATAAATTGAAAACTCATTCACTGGAAGAGAAAAGTCTAATTTTCTAGATCTATACCTATAATAAAAATATCTAATAGCTTTTGAAAGATGATCCATCGTTCATATAAATAAAATGCAGAACACATTTGCACACTGATGGATAAAGTTCAAACCTATAAAAATAAATGAAAGAACCCAAATGCATAATGAATGGTCAATCCTATATAATCAAAAATACTATTCTAATTTCAAGCAAAACATATAACAATCAAACATAAAACCCAACCATTACATTGCTTGCTCCATCTTGGGGCCAATTTGCAGCGGTGGTCGTGTGAAATCACTGTTCCTTTTGCAAAAAATGGGAACAATAAAAATCATAAGAAATCTGTCCATGAAACATACACGGAGGCATCTCCAATCCATTTAATAAGCACTAATATCAAAGCGAAAAGCTAACCACAAAATAAAATTCCTTATAAATATAGTCGAACTCAACTTTATTTCATACAAAGCAATGAACACCTTAGAACTAAGTAAAAATAGAAAGAGTGACCAGCAAAAAAGACAAATATTGTATAATAATGCAAAAAAGAGTTACCAGAAAACTAAATTTAAGAACATAAAACCAAAATATGGAACACAAAATGTAAATGAGCACATAGTAGCACCTAAATGAGTTTACATGAAGCATTGGAAAACTGAAGACATCACCACCAACAACAAAACTATATTTTTTATTAGCATGCAAACCCCATAACAATGATCACCAAACCATCAGCCAAATAAAACAAACAAGTCGGATACCAGGTTGAAAAAGCACACACATCAACAGACACAAAATTATTTTTAAGTGTAGGTGCAGTTGAAAACCCAAACAACAATTGAACCAACACCAAATCAAAGAGTGCANTCTTCGTAAAGATGGTCTTCACAATCAAGAATCTATTGATTATGCTCACCATCAGATATAATGACTCGTGCACGAGCTCGATTTTGTAGTGCACCTATATATGTAAGCATGTAATATTATCAGGACACTAAAGCATTAAAAAAGTGAAAAAGGAAAATGCTTGATTTCAGTTTTAGGAATTTCAACAGAACTTTAAGATTTTTTTTTTTTTCTTTTTTACCTCAATCAGCCGGTCAATAAGGATCCCCCCTCATTAACTCATTTATGTCAGATTGATGTGCCATGTAGTTTGGTGGCACACAGCTTCTCCTCTGCAATTTGACAAGCATACGCATGAGCACACACAGAGACAGGTTCAGTTATTAAGGAAAAAAATGAGTTCCTTCCACTTAGGAGCTGGAGATGGTTTTTTTATTTAGTGTTTTGTACACACTCAAATAGTAACATAATTGGTATCATCAGCAAATGAGATTTAATCACTCAAACTTCAGAGGCAAAATGGAGAGATGATTCTAACCTTAGTCTTTATGTAGTATTCATGTATATCATCAATGTACCAAGTAACTGCGAGCGAGTTCATCTTATAGACACCATCTCATATCAAACACAGTTCATCTTCATCAATGTCCTCCATTTCAACTTTCACATCCTATGAATCAAATATAACAACATAAAGAAAGTGCATATTTATGAAACGGCCCAAGATACCAAATTTAACATATAAACTTAATACCATGCTATCACTTTCCTCCTGTAACGTAAAGGGCTAAAGACATGAATTCTGGGTGTTATCAGAGCACACCAGACCCTCTTGTAACCACTGCTTGGATTTAATCCAGGCAAGTCTGAATGCAGCAAAACCATAAAATCATCTATTAATTCCATAATCTAATAATTACCCCTCAAGCCTACATACCAAATGGAAGTAGAACTGCCAACAAATCTAGTATAAGCAAAATGTATTTGTTCATAGACATATTAAATATTTTGATATTGTACTTAATTTTGTTAAATTATGGGAAATAAAACATTATAAACAAAATTTTAGTAATTGCCGGCTCATCATCCAAAATCATATGTGAATTTGGATAATCAAAGAAATGAAAACCCTAAGAAAAGAAATAGATGCACCTTTGAAGCATTGTAGATCGTAGTCGTACTTATGCAGAGATTATACTCTTCCCACTCTCAGCCGCCTCGACCTATGATTGCTGTTTGAATTTGGGTGGCGCCTTTTAGAGAACTCTTGTTGCTGCCTTCTTCTTGGAGCACCTCTAGCAGCCCTTTCGGGTGGCCATACGTTCGTACAAAAGATAGTATCCCTCACCAATTTGACAAAGACAATCATATATCTGAGCCTAACATTCAAAGAGGAACCGACTATATAATTATTCAAAATATATATGCATAACTCCTTAAATTAGTGTCACAAAAATTTATAAAAAAGGAAAAAAAAAGTTAAGACAGTCGTAAAATGAGTTTGAGAACCTCCAAAATACTCAGACCAAAATATACTCACCTTTCTAGAAACCTGTGTAAATTCAATTTTCACTCATCCAGGCAAATACATCTTCGGTTCGGTTCTCACACAAGGAAAACCAATGCAATACCAGATCCTAGAAAATAAATTTTTCTTTCCAAAAAACATAAACATGCTAGCCTGTCGGTTCATACCAGAGTAAATCAAGTCAAGTAGACACAAAACTGACTCAAGAATGACCTTCATCCTTCAAATTGTTCTTGACGTCGGCCGAGTTATACTCTGCCATCGTAGCCCCTCAATTCACAATCACAGACCATCATCGGGAATCGAGTGCTAGGGCTAAACAAATTGTACTGGTACCTAAGGCAGAGGCGGCAGAGGATGTTTTCCGACGAGGGGCGCCAGGCGGCGACAAGTGTAGGGAGAGGTTGTGAGGAGTGAGGCAGTGCCGGCGCGGAGAGTGGGATGGTGGTGGCGACAGCGATATGAACGAAGAGTTAGCCGTGGATGTTGCCGGCGTAGGAGGAGAGGTTGAGGAGGGAGGCTAGGGCGGCTTCGGAGTTGAAGATGTTGACCTAGAAGATCTTTTCATTTTACCTAATGAGATTGAACAAGATTGAACAGCCATTATTCTCTCTTGGAAATGATAGAAAAGGGGAGTGGGTAAAAAGAAGATTTTGTTGCGTGCAGAAGATTTTGTTGCCGTCGTTTGATAATAAAGGGGCTCCCCTCAAAAGTACACGTGCACGTTAGACAGGCTGCCCTTGCATTGGCAAAAAGAAGCAAATAATCAGTTTCAAAAATAAGTCCCCAACGACGTCGTTTAGGCTCAAATGGAGAGCAAAGAATGCTGCCACGTGGCGGCCAACAAAGGGGTTGTATGGTTTTCTTATAAGATAGAGGGAGATATTGTTGCATTTTATCATTTCTTTTNATAATATTTTACTCACACGTAAATAAAAATACGTCCAGGATATTGAAAAGGGAAATGCCGACAAGGAGAGGCAAACCTGACAAAACAACAAAAATGCAAATTAAACCAAACAAGAAGAAACTATTTAAGTTATTTATATAATATTTGAGTTAATTTTTTTAAGTTAATTTATATAATATTTATTACGTTAAGAAAAAACTCAATAAACAAAAGAGATTACATCACACGCTCCAGACGAAGGGATTGTATATCCACGAGCATAAAACTATTGGAAAAGAATCCAGACTCAAATTGAAGACGACAAAATAAAAAGCTGCACTGACCGCCGTGCGATTTCTCTCGGACACCCGCCGGCGTCGGAAACATCCAGCGAACTGTCGCGCCCGTGCTATTCGAATCATACGCCGCAGAGCAGAACAACGAATATCACAGGTATCGTTTTCTTTATGCTCTGCCACCACGGGATCGTGGATAAGATTTTATTTTATTTTAACACTCTTTCGTAGCTCAAATGACTTGAAGGTGGAGCTGCTCCATTCAGGATTTTATGATTTTTTATTGTGATTTATAGTTGAGGGTTCGTGTGTTTTTTCCTAGTCTGATGAAATTTATTACGTGTAATTCGAACCTCCGTTTTAGTTTCATTTGGTGTAATTAATTTATCGAAACTATAATCTCCAGCTGTTTTTGAGTTATTTTTTGTATGTAATCTGTATTGACGTTTAGGGGTTTTGTTAAATTCTGTTTAGTTGTTTGCAAGTGATGTTCATAGGCTCTTATCCATGGTCTATATGAGCATGAGATTTCTGTTGTTTATTGGCTCCATCTCATCTACTGGTGTTGCTTGGATTATTACTCTATTTATGATCAAAGATGTTTGATGGTTGCATGGTTCTTCGGGTTATTTTCAAGTGAATAGTGGGTAAAATGCATAAATTGGTGCGTATCAATAGTGAAAGAGTTTGTTGTAGGCTGTGTCATCTAAGCATATCTTGCTTGTGGTGAAAACAAACTTTTCTATGTAAAGAAACTTATAATATGTCAAGATTATGGCTTTCTCTTATGTTAGATTATTGTAAAGTGACATGTTAATAGAAAGGACTTAGTAACTTTGTTGGGTAAATTTTCTTTCTTTACCTTGCTGTGCTGGAATGAGTTGTGAACCTGTACAGGATAATAAAACTTTCCATAGAGGCCATTTTGATAGTGTTTTTCGGCTTTAGTTGTTTACAGGATGTTATGTATACTGTTCTCATGAGATATAAAACTTCCAAGTTATGTATCACATCTTTTACATCCCTCTCTCTCTCTCTCTCTCTCTCTGCTTTCGTGACCTTCAAAGATGAAGATTTATTATAATTGTAGAAATGCCGGGCTCACAAATGGCAGCGAGTTTAATCTTTACTATGGCAACAAAATGTTGGAAAGCAAGAAATACATAAAAATAATGTAGAAGATGAATGCCATTGTTTCTGTTCTTCTATATACTCTCATGGCTCTCAAAACAAACATAGTCAGTATCAGTTAAACAATATATTGTACATCTAGTGACATTTAATCTCTACCATTAAATTTGATTTAGAATACACATTTGTAGAAGTGCTTTTAATTCATTAGGCCTTTCAATTCATGAAGAGAATCCTGATGTGTCATACTCTGCAGATTCAAAGGAATCTACAGCTTCGAATAGAAGAACAGGGACGATATCTTCAAATGATGTTCGAGAAGCAGTGCAAATCTGGAATTGACTCGGTCAAAGGGTCATCTTCCAAATATGAAAACAAAAACAGTCCTTTGAAAGAGTCGACAGATGCAGTTCAGAATCTGCCTGACAAAGATAGGTTATTAAACTATGCCGACAAGAATGAAAAGGCAAGTGAATCAGAAAAAGAAATCGAGCTTGAAAATCCCCAGGCTTCTAATCGAGCTTGAATTTTTTTGGCGTGTAGTTTCGGAACTAGGGACATGGGAGAATCTGCGGAAGTTCGTTTGGGAAAATGAAAGCCAGACCTTTTGCTGCCCCCCACAGGATGTTCTTGATTGTTTAGAGTTATAAAACAATTCTGTAAGAATCTGGGAAACCTGTATTATAATTTGGTTATGTGAATTGAGTATTTTCTTTCTTTCCTCTCTCTCTCTCTTTGAGATTTGTTAATTTTTTTATTTTTATTTTTTTTCTACTAGATGAATAAATGACTACAGATTGATGATTTGTTATATCCATCACCTGTGTTTTTGTCAATCCAATTTCGCTTTTCCCATGGAATCATTTGCAACACGAATAGATTTTCTGGTAAAATGGAGAGAGAAGTAGATAAAAAAATCTTATATATTAGGTGGGTCGACCCGTCATACTATAAACATAAATACATACGTATATTATTAAATGTGATATTTTTATTTATGTTGTTGCATACATAATTCTAGTGAAAATATATACACATATATAAAGAAAAGGTAAATGACTTAATTGTTAGCTCGTTTGCTAATGAAAATACGTATATTATTATNAAAAAAAAAAAAAAGTAAGTGACCTAATTGTTAGGTCACATTGCTAGGAGTTGGTACAATCCAAAGTCAAGAGCAAGTCCATCAGTGAAAAGGTAGCTTGGTACTGTTAGCTTGCACATACATACCTTTGATTTGAAGCTACAAAGAAATGGAGACATATTAATTATATATACATTTTTGTTATTCATTTATTTCAACCAACCATTTCATATATTTTTTGAAATTCTATTAAATGAGCAATAATTAGAAAAAGAACAAGCAACCATTAAAACTCTGTCCCAATAGCAGCTTCTCACCAATCTGACTTCTCTTCCAATCAAACCTTCAAATATACCAATATTTGACCCTTTACCCATGAGCTGGTACACTGCCCCTCTCATCTCAACAAACACACACTGATTATTATTAAAATACCCTCCAACCTTTGCCAAAAACCAATTTCTTAGTCCAAAGCTCTTGTACATTTGTTTCTCTCTCTAGATCATCTTTCTCTCTCCTCCCCCTCCATTTTTCTTGCCACCATATGGCTGGCCTTTTCTACGGCTCGCACGACGAGGTAACTTCCAAATCTCGATTCCTTTTGCATGCATGTATGCTAAGTTGCTAACCATATGTGCATGGCTAAGTGCTTGTTGATTGTGCTTGTACTATTTTTATGGCAGCCGGCGAAATCAATGGCCAAGATATGCCGGATTTGTGGAGATGAGATCGGTTTGAATGAGAAAGGGGAGACTTTCGTGGCTTGTCACGAGTGCGGTTTTCCCGTTTGCCGGCCTTGTTACGACTATGAGAAGAGTGAGGGCCACCCCAATTGCCCTCAATGCCATGCTCCTTACAAGAGCCCAAACAAAGGTCCATATATATGATATGAGTCATATGACACATTATTTTCTATTTGATACAATTATTCATTTGTTTTTTTTAAAGTGAATTATATGGAAATTAATTTCACCCTACTTGTTTTGACACTGGCTCTGAAGTGTGAACCATCAGATCATACACATAGGGTTGAACCTCTCGAATCCAACGTAATAGTATTTCATTACTATAAATTAGTCTCATATCATGTATGTAACAATCACATCATCTCATACACGCAATATTAAGATTGAACAAAATGCAAAATTAACAGAAGATCTTCTATCGACCGTGTATTAGTTGTGATGTTAGTGAGAGGCTCATGCATGTGTGTGCGCTTTCTTTGAAGGTCGTCCAAGGGATAGAGAGGATGATGAACACGATCATGATGATGATTTCGAAGATCGATTTCAGCTCAAGAATCGTCAAGACCATGCTTATTCGGTAATACAATTAATGATCTGTATCATTATTCATTATTCTAATGAAAGATTTAGTTCTTGTATTGTAAATCATCATGTTGTTGCTTCATAATTTTTCAGTCCTTTGAAAAAAACATTTATATATTAATTAGTTCTTGTAACTATTCAAAAGAAAGGAAAAGGAGAGAGAAACTTGCACATAATTTCAATTCATAAGAGAGACAACAAGTGTTATATCATAAGTTCACTTCACTTTTTGAAAGGTTTTACAAATATATTATCATCAAAATAAAATCGTAAATAAATTATTAAAAAATGAGACATAAAGTAAAAATAATGCAAGTTAAAATTTAATAACAAAGTAAACCATAAATCAATTATTCGTAAAACAATAAAATTTAAATATATTTATAATTAGAAAAATCTCATAAATGTACAAATAAAAAATGGATTGTGATGGACGGACCGACGGAGTAATTTTCTCACAGTTTTTTCTTATTTATTTTGGGCTTTTGTACTATGTATTGTAAGCAGGACCTGATTTGTTGGCTTTTGGACTAGTATTGTTTTAATAAAGCCCATATGTCTGGCCCTCCTTATCTCCTCCCTTTATTTATTATTTGCTTTATTAATTATAAAAGTATATATAATAAACGACCTATTTGAAATTTCAGGAAGCTAAATTCACAGAGCATAAAATTCACATCAATGGCGACACCAATCCTTCTGTGGCAGGAAGTGGTAACTCTGATCAATTTCTTCATCAGATATTCTAATCGGCTCAACGAATATCTCACATTTTTTCTCATCATTATACTGTAAATCCACGCAGTTGCAGGTAAAGAATTTGATGGTGAAAAGGAAGAGTTCAACAATGAGGATTGGAAGGAAAGAATGGAGGCGTGGAAAACGAGGCAGGAAAAGAGAGGGCTCGTCACCAAATCAGGCGATGGAGGACATGATCAAGAAGAAGACGACGACGACTTTCTTCTGTAAGATTTTCTACTCTCCTTTTTCTTTAATGGATTTTGTTTGAAACTGGGTAGATCTGTTTTCATAACTATTCTAGGTTAGCTTGCTATTTAATCCTTCCTGTGTAGTGACAATGCTGATAGTAATAGCGATTTTCGTTTTGTGTCAATATGCACAATCTAAGGTGGAGTAAATGGATTTTATATTGGAAATACAGTTTTGCAAAGAACAAACAGAATTGCAAACTTTGAAAACCAGAGACTCGAACGTGGAGTAAATGGATTTTATATTGGAAACACAGATTTGCCAAAGAACTGACAGAACTGCAAACTTTGAAAACCTTCGTTTTGCAAAAAATAAAAAGGTCATGTATCCGTTTGCCAAGAAAATAAAGTCGTGAAAAAAGTGTGATTTTTGAAAAATTCATGCTGCGGGTTGCAATTTTTCCTATAATTATCTATACAATTCTCGATTTTGTTGCTGGAAATCTGTTCGCATAGCAGGAGCTGATATCTGTGCTCTCGTGTCGACATTCTTCAAGTTATATGTTGGTTGTACGAAATATTTTCACTTTGAGAATGTTTATACACAATCTAAGTTAGTCCCCAAATCATCTAGCTTGGCCAGATATGTGTATTTATATTAACTTTGTTTTCTCGTCTTCGGAAAACCAATGACTAATATCATGATTTTTGTTTTTTCAAATACTAATCGACTCAATATAACCGTGTGGACTTTTCGATTTATATTAGTGAATATTCACCTTTACCAGCAACCAAATAACTAAAACAGTAAACTTGCAGCAAGCTTTTTTCTAGTTATCATTCAAAATTCATCACTATCTCATTTTCCCCAGCACTGCTGAAGCTCGGCAGCCCCTGTGGCGAAAGGTCCCAATCCCATCTCGCCTCATCAGTCCCTACCGCATAGTCATCGTCATCCGTTTCGTAATCCTCTGCTTCTTCTTCCATTTCCGGCTCTTGAACCCGGCCCGCGATGCTTACCCTCTCTGGATTATATCCGTCATATGCGAAATCTGGTTCGGCCTTTCGTGGATCCTCGATCAGTTCCCCAAATGGTGCCCCATTAACCGTGAGACCTATCTCGACCGTCTCTCTTTGAGATTCGAGCGCGAGGGCTCGCCCGACAGGCTAAGCCCTGTTGACTTCTTTGTCAGCACAGTCGATCCACTCAAGGAGCCACCCATCATCACTGCAAATACGGTTCTTTCGATCCTGGCCGTTGATTATCCGGTGAATAAGGTGAGCTGCTATGTGTCGGACGATGGGGCTTCCATGCTTCTGTTTGATACACTGTCCGAAACAGCGGAATTCGCGAGGCAGTGGGTCCCGTTTTGTAAGAAGTACAGCGTGGAGCCAAGGGCGCCCGAGTTTTACTTCTCGGAGAAGATCGATTACTTGAAGGATAAAGTGCAGACTACGTTCGTGAAGGACAGAAGGGCTATGAAGGTTCGGGGGGTTTGGAGATTTGTTTTGTGTTCTGTTGGCATTTTGTTGAAATTTTATATGGTTGTGATTAGTGAATATCTTTTTTTTTTTCATTTTTTTTTTCATTTTTTTTTCNGCAGAGAGAATATGAAGAGTTCAAGGTGAGGATTAATGCATTGGTGGCTAAGGCTCAGAAGAAGCCGGAAGAAGGATGGGTGATGCAAGACGGGAGTCCGTGGCCTGGGAACAATACTCGTGATCACCCTGGAATGATTCAGGTTAAAATAAGAACAAAAAAATATTGGAGAATGGAGTTTTTTCATGAAATTAGGGACATTTACAAACTGCTGGTATATCCTTATGGTTTGACCTGAAATCTTTCTTTCCTCTTGATTATAAATAGTTGCAATTTTGGAGGGTTTAATTTGTAAAGCAAACTCAATTAGGGCATTTTTTTAATACCATTATTTTTTTTTTTCTGTTTATGTAAGCTTACTGGCTTTTTCTTGTAGAATAACTAAACAAGTTTCTTGTGTTGCAGGTATATCTGGGAAGTGAGGGGGCACTTGATATTGAAGGTAAGGAGCTCCCACGGCTAGTGTATGTCTCACGTGAAAAACGGCCGGGTTATCAGCACCATAAGAAAGCTGGTGCAGAGAATGCACTCGTAAGTTAGCTCGCAAAACTAAAACCTTTCTTCTTTTACTTTTTTGACGAATTACATGATTAATTTAATGTCCTAATAACATGGGACCTGCTGCCATTCATGCACGATCAAACAGGTCCGAGTTTCTGCAGTGCTTACAAATGCGCCTTACATTCTGAATCTGGATTGTGATCATTACCTCAATAACAGCAAAGCTGTGAGGGAAGCCATGTGCTTTTTGATGGATCCCCAAGTAGGCAAGAAGCTCTGCTATGTCCAATTCCCTCAGAGATTTGACGGTATTGATCGGCATGATAGATATGCTAATCGCAACGTCGTTTTCTTTGATGTAAGTGATTTTTTTCTTATCAACCTAAGAATAGCATATTGTGACCACTTCAAATTTACATAATAAAAAAAAAAATAAAAAAAGAAAGAAAGAAGGGGTACATCCTCTAATTGCATGTGCTGCAACTTAACTAGATGGATAGAGTCGATATTGGCTTGAACCTGATTTTTATTACAATCTCCAAAATAGCCCATGAATGATTTTTTTTTTTTTTTCTTCTTCAATAGATCAACATGAAAGGCCTAGATGGCATCCAAGGGCCCGTATATGTCGGCACCGGTTGTGTATTCAACAGGCAGGCTTTGTACGGCTATGACCCACCTGCATCCGAAAAACGGCCCAAGATGACTTGCGATTGCTGGCCTAAATGGTGTTGCTGCTGTTGTGGAGGATCAAGAAAGTCAAAGGACAAGAAGAAAGGACTCAAGTCCTTACTCGGGCTAGGAAAATTGTACGGCAAGAAGAAGAAGAAAATGATGGGCAAGCAGTACACTCGTAAATCATTCGCACCTGCTTTTGATCTCGAGGAAATCGAAGAAGGTTTCGAGGGGTACGATGAGTTGGACAAGTCCTCACTCATGTCTCAAAAGAATTTCGAAAAACGGTTTGGAATGTCACCTGTTTTCATTGCCTCGACTCTCAAAGAAGATGGTGGTCTTCCTGAGGGGACAAACCCGACTTCACTGATCAAAGAAGCTATTCATGTTATTAGCTGTGGCTATGAAGAAAAAACTGAGTGGGGAAAGGAGGTTAGTGGAAACAAACCAATTACTGACTACCGTAAAATTAACCTTTACGGGTAGTTTTTCTCTAATTATTCCTAAATTTTGTGTAAAACCACAGATTGGATGGATTTACGGGTCAGTCACGGAAGACATTTTGACTGGCTTCAAGATGCACTGCAGAGGATGGAGATCTGTGTACTGTTCTCCCAAGAGACCTGCTTTCAAAGGGTCAGCTCCCATTAATTTATCTGACAGGTTGCACCAAGTTCTGAGATGGGCACTTGGTTCGGTCGAGATCTTTATGAGTCGCCATTGTCCGCTTTGGTATGGTTTTGGAGGGAAACTAAAATGGCTGGAGAGGTTCGCGTATATTAACACCATAGTGTACCCGTTCACTTCCATTGCTCTGCTTGCCTACTGCACACTTCCGGCAGTCTGTCTTCTCACCGGGAAATTTATTGTCCCCACTGTAAGTATTCTTTTTTGGCTCCAGATTTTTATTAAAAAGGATTAATTTCAGGGGGGAAAAATTGAGTGCAGTCAAATGATGCTTTATGATTAAACCCTGTTGGAGAAACAAAAAATAGAAAAATCAAAATCTTTGCTAATCTGAATCAGAGGCCATATTTGGCNCAATCATTCTTACACATGACATCAACTTTAATTCAATGTTCATCCACTCGCATAATTTTAACTAACCATCACTTCCAATCATTTTTCTCCTACTTTTAAATCAAATCAACTTTAATTATTTTATTTTAAATAATATTTTAATTTAAAACTTAAATACCCACTAACAACTAACCATACCACCTTTTTCAAAATCAACTATGGTTAAAAAAAAAAATCAAATCCATATCCAATCACATCCTAAATTCGAAGTAAATTCGAAGTAAAGGTATCACATTGGTAATCACAAGTCAATTTTGATAAAATTCCTCCTCTATATATTACCTTATTTGCTATTTCAAAAATACAACCAGACTCATTTATGAATTATGATTAGACCCACACTACATTGCTTCAATAACTAACAACCCGAAACATCCCAGCTCCGGCTTGGCTGCAGATTTCAAAAAATAAAATAAAAAAAAAAAGAAAAAAAAAAAAGTTGTGCTTAAATAAGTTCGACTTCTTCTTCATGGGCGCAGCTGAACAACCTTGCGAGCATATGGTTCATAGCCCTCTTCCTCTCCATCATCGCCACAGGCATTCTCGAGCTCCGTTGGTCGGGCGTCAGCATCGAGGACTGGTGGCGAAACGAGCAGTTTTGGGTCATCGGCGGTGTCTCCGCCCACTTATTCGCCGTCTTTCAAGGCCTCCTCAAAGTCTTGGCCGGTGTCGACACTAACTTCACCGTAACCTCAAAAGCTGCTGACGATGCTGAATTTGGCGAGCTCTACCTCTTCAAATGGACCACTCTATTAATTCCCCCGACAACTCTCATAATCTTGAACATGGTTGGTGTAGTGGCGGGTGTCTCAGACGCTATAAACAACGGGTACGGGTCGTGGGGACCGCTTTTCGGGAAGTTGTTCTTTGCGTTTTGGGTGATTGTGCATTTGTACCCGTTTTTGAAGGGGTTGATGGGGAGGCAGAACCGAACCCCCACGATTGTTGTTCTTTGGTCGATTTTGTTGGCGTCGATTTTTTCGCTCGTTTGGGTGAGGATCGACCCTTTCTTGCCGAAGCAGACAGGGCCGATTCTCAAGCAGTGTGGGGTGGAGTGTTGATGCTTTGGGATTTTTTGCAAGTTTTTGTTGGTGNAGCAGACTTTGGGTATCATCAATAGGGGGGGGAAGGCTTTCTATATGAAGTGGTGATGTGTTTGTACTGAGAAGGGGATGATGATTTCGTTTCTGCTTGAAAGATATAAATCGGATTTTTTCAGTTCAGTTTTTTTCCGATCAGGTGAACTTGCAGAATGAAACATCAAACACGTGCAAATGCAGTAAATCCTACTTACGAACTATTTTCTACTCTCTTTGCCTATCACATTCTGTGAATACTTCTCTTGGGCAGATTGAACCAAAACGAAGAAAACTCGTACATACACCACACATTCATATCAGTGTGTGTTTGTGACTGTAATCCAACAGTAAAAAACCCTACTCTCAATCAGGTAGGATCGAATTTTCCCCATATAATCAGGCTTTAGTAACTTAGAAGGATTAATGATGACTAGAAGAGAACAAGACTTGCTTACTACACATCAGAATAAGTCAAACCAAAATGCAATATACATGTCTTGATAAACAAACCAATACACAACGGTGTACACACATTTCACAAGCCAAGCATTACACACACAATGTCAAATGGTACAAGAAAAAGAATCAATTAAAATATGCATAAAACTCCCAGCAGAAATTCACAAACAGCAACAAATCTTCTCTCTCATGGCAAACAAAACAAAGATTATCATAAAGCCAAAATCACATATAACAAACTCCACTATGATGCACCTTGACTCAGCAGAGCACTCTCCAGTCTTGCCTCAAAAGGCATAGAGTTCCAATTAACTCTCTTATCCTGCATAATTATAATAACAGTATAAGTAAAAAAAAAAAACTAAACCAAAAAAAAAAAAAACCCATCTTCTAATTTCAAAATTACCTCCCTGTACTTGCTGCTTGTGTTTGGTATCCCATTATTAAAAGAGGATGAATAATCAGATTGCTTTTTCGAACTCGAGTCATTCCAGTATGTCCCTACACTGCCTATAATGGGCATCTCATCCGGACTTCGACTAGGAGACTTTCGAGGGGAGTTAGTTGCCGAAATCTGCCTCAACTCCTCAACCGTCAGTGCACCTAAAATCGGCCGATCCTCAAAGCTCCTAACAGAATTACGCCCTTCAGACAGATTAGTCTTTCCAGAAATGCTCGTCTCGAAAAAACCACCAAAATCACTCGTCTTCTTCTTAGGCGGCGTGACTTCGGGCGACGACAGCCAGTTCGAGAGACTCGCATCCACAGCAGCCACTTCTCGATTCCCGTTTTTCCTCGACTGCTCGGTTTTGTTCTTGAAAGTTGGTTCCGAGCTTAAAGAAACACAAGGCAGCTCGCAATTCTCCTTCTGAGGAGGAGGCCTCAACAGATTAGTAGTCCCTTTTGACTTCACAACTTTCCACTGAGCAGTATTCTCCACAGGGTTTAGCACCGAATTAACACTTCTATCACGAGTGAAAATGGGTTTACTCTCTACTTCTTCATCAACAGCTAGTGAAAATGGGTTTTTTTGGGTTAAAACGGGTTCAGACCAAATGTCATGGCCAGGCATTTTGGCATCAATATTATCCTCATCATATTCATCATCATAACCATCATCTTCATCATCATATTCTCCATCATCGTCCAAATCACTATCACCATACTCCTCAGCTTCATCATCATCACTGTTCCTTGCATTGTGATACCTGTGACTTGGAGGATATGAAAACAAGCTGGATATGACGGAATTAGCTTCTGACGATACCGAAGAATTTGATTGGCTTGATGTTTTCGAGCATTCACGTACTTCTTTCTCCTTCTCGATATTTTCAGGGCACTCGGGCAGAGACTCGATGCTGTCATGGACCGGGACGTGCTCGTATGTCGTGATATCCGAGTTAAACGTAACTCTTTTCTTTGGGCTTGGGCTTGGGCTCGAGCTCGGACTTCTTTGCTCCACTGCCTCGGTTTTGTTTCTACACAGGAAAATTGAAAATCGGGGTTCTGTTAGAAACAAAACAAGCTAGAGAAAGCTAGGGAATGGGTATTCTCAGTAAAGAATACAAAATATGTTAGTGATATGTAAAAAGGTATGGTGATATGAATTTTTAATGTTCTTATGCTGTGGGGAAAATTTCAAACCAAATAGTTTGATAATAAAGAATTGAGGGCTTACTGCAACTCTTTGGCCGGTTGTTCTGATATGGTAACAGTCTCTTTGATTGGTTGTTCTGATATGGTAACTGTCTCTTTGATTGATAAAACTGTTTTGTCATGGTGAACATTCTCAACTCGGTTTCTCTGTGACAATAATTTAATCATATAGTTTAGCACACAGTAAAATGTACAGGCATAAAAAGAAAATACATAGCATTGAAAAGATAAAAGGTTTTATCATCACTGTCAACATCAAAAAGAATTAACTGTATCAAATCTCACAGCTTACTAACCAGATAAAAGCACATTTTGCAAAGCAGCTTAAGAAGTAAATTGAGAATAAAATTGATAGAACAAAGAAAGAAGAGTTAAGAGTTGATTTTCTCTGCGTAAATTCTCAGCTCGAACACACATACAAAGACAGCACGAACAAATAAAAATTGAATTTTTCAGCATCAGGGAGCAAAAAAGAGAATCAATCAACTCACTGATGCACACACACTCAACATAACCCAATATAAGCTACTTGTCAAGTCCAAAAATCAGAAGAAAAAAAACACACACACACACACAAAAGGAGAAGGGACCGAGAAGTCCTAAAACCATTAAAATATCCGTCGCTAACAAATTAGCTTCACAATCAAACGCCCACATTTACACAGAGAGAGGTAAATAAACTAACAAAAAAAAGAAAAAAACTCGCAGCCATAAGTCAGAATCGAAGCTAAGGAAAGGGATTTTTACTTGTCTCTGGGGGCTGCCACGACTAAGCCTCCGTCTCCGGCGCCTCTGATCCTTCTTCCCCCCAAAACATCCAAGAAAACAACCCATTATCAGCGAAGAAAAATCCCAAAAAGTTTCTCTCTGATTTGCTTGTTCTTACTAGGGTTCAGAGGATTTTTTGTTACAAGTTCGGATGAATTAGAGTTCACGCACGAGCGCCTCCATCTCTTTCTGCGTGCAGAAATAGGAGAGAGAGAGAGAGTTGGAACTTGGGAGCTGGAGAGAAAGAGAGAGTGCCAGAAAAGGAAGTCTGTAAAACGGTCGAGTTTTGGACTTTTTGGTGGTGGGGTTAGGGATTTTTTTTCGCATTTATTTTTGAAAAGCAGGTGACCGTTATAGTTTTACATGATGTATATTGGACAATCAGTTCACAGGTTGGATTATTGATTTCATTTTTTATTTTTGGTAATCTCGACGCAAAGCTAGGGGCTAATTCCTAATTAATACTTCAATAATAATTCATTTAAAGTATATTTTTTCTATAATATATAATTAAGAATTAAGTTNCCCAATAACATAATGCTAAGTCAAGCTCCCATTTTGGAAGGAGAAGAAGACATGAACTGAAGTCCAATCGAATAAGGGGTCGCCAAGCTCGATATACGATCAACCGCAAAGTTGATTTTTATGTACACATGTTGGATCGTAATGCTCCAATACATTTGAACCAAGCAATTAATGGCCTTGACTAGCACTTCATGAACCCCCAAAGTTGGTACCAAGAACCATATTCACCACGCATTGACTATCGACCTCCATTATAACTTGACGATAATCCTTGTCCCATGCCAGCTGCAGCCCCTAAAAAAGTCCCCAGAGTTCATCACCTGCAATGGTAAAATACTCAATATTTATGAGAAACCCGCAATCCATCTACCCAAATCGTCCCGAAGGAGCCCTCCAACACTACTCAAGCCATGGGAGTTATCAACGGCAACATCGGTATTTATTTTGATCCACCCTGAATTCAACAAAGATCAATGAATCATTTGTGTAACAAAGTGGTTTAAATCAACCCCTGCCTTCACAAACGTTGCAGCAGCTCGTGCATAATTATCAACACGGCTCAAAACCTCCAAGCGAAGTGTCTCGCAACTCGAGGTTTTTTAGTTGAAAATTCGGTCGTTCCTCCAGCTCGACGACCGCCACTCAACAACTGAAAATAAGCTGCTCCAATTTTCAAACACTCCCAACCGTGACTTGGTTAATTCGTGCGCAACCAAATTTTTAAAGGCTGCTGGAAAGAATCAGGTTCATGAATAACGGGAAGCAAACGAACTAACAAATCTTAACAAACGGACAATCTCTTAACACATGCAGCACAGACTCACTTCCACCACAAAAATCACACTCCTCTGAGTTGGATATATGCATCCGAAACCGCTCCAAATTGGTAGGTAACCACACCGGCCCAACCCGGGGCGGGCTGGCCCGCGGGCTTAAGCTCGTTTTGACAACTCTAGATATTGACTAATTTTCAACTTGACTTGAGAGAGCTTTTACTTGGAGACAACGTACATTGCCTCTCTACGAACACATATAATTGCAGTCTTTTGGACAATGCTTATGAAGAGCCTAATACAAATCTATCAATACATTGAAAAGCCTACTCAAGCATGAGACCTTAGCACCAAAAACAATTGACAAACAAAAAG
>BKCP01004224.1:223051-261023 GCA_008636005.1 Striga asiatica
TAAAACAATTCTTTGATATTTGTTAAGGAAAAAAAGGAAGACAAAATCAACAAAAAGGAACAGACAAAACCCGACATGCAGCTATTGACTCCAAGATCCATGTGTGTGGAATGACCCGAGCATCAGTGTCCTTGCACGCATCCTTAGCTAATCTCTCGAGGATAGAATCGTCTTTTGAGAGGCAGCCTTGAAGGTTAACATCATTGTAGACAACAAAAGTTGTAGCAGTCGCGTGTTGATCATGCTTGTTTTGTTCGACCATACCCTCCAAGCTCGTAATAATTGTACCTCCACCAACTCGGACCAACTCCAAGATGTTGCTCTTGTAAGATGGGACAAACTCTCCAAAAAAATAGAAGTTGAACTTATCGAAAAGCTTTGGAGCCTGTGCCACAAAAAGAGAGAGAGAGAGAGAAAACAAAATGGTCAAGCCCTCGACATTTTTTCATTAAGACCAAATCTGACAAATAAAACCAGATTTTTCCAGCAAAATTAAAAATACAAAAATCTAGTTCTTGATGCAGTTAAGTGGAAGAAAATGGTAACGCAAATGTCAATTGTCAAGTTAATGGCAAAGTATACATTTATGAACATAATATGATTACCATACCAATATAAGCAAATAGGAAAAATGACCATCAAAGTTAGTGCTCTTACATTATTTGATGCCCTCAATCTGCCACTTTTGGGCCCACCACGACAACCATGGTTGTCCAGACTAACTTCATATGGCTCTTCATCCACATATGCATTTGCTTCCATGCAAGCTTTTATCCCTGATATGCAAAATACAATAGAAATCATTTGATCCTGCTCTACTTTGCTTCACACCATAAACTATTTCACAAAACTCATAACTACGTACAAATCTAGTTAAAATCATTGAACTGGATGTAGAGCTTACAATCAGTAGTAAGGATCCATCTCCCATTCAGAATCCCCATGAGAACTTTCAAAGTTCTACTGCATGCACCATTTTCATCTGTGGCTGCAATCACATGGGTAACATTTGGATTCCAGAACTTGAACACAGTAGCGTCACACATTGAAGCAAAATCAACCAACAAACACTGGGCCACAACCAGAGATCAAAATATGAAATTAGTTCTTGATAAAAAAATAAAAAAATAAAAAAACCATAATATTTCTATAGAGAAATGTTTATGTCTATTTGTAAAGATTACTAATTGATTAAGTAGAGGTCTTATTAAAGGAGTAGTATCAGTGAAAGTGATTGTATGACTTATTGTGTTTTTAATAGGCTAGTTTTTAGGCGTTGATTGATTCTTATGTATCCTATTTATGCCTTGTAACTGGTACGTACTAAACATAATTAAAAAAAATGACAAGTCAATTTTATCTTGTTCCCAAAAAAAAAAAAAGAGCAATGGTATAGAGCCCACTTGAGTTACAACTTGACTTACAACTCAAGTGTAAATGTATTATTTTTATTAATTTTTTGATAATACATTTACACTTGGGTTGTAACCCAAGTTGTCATCCAAGTTGGTTAAATAGCATTACTAAAAACAAAATTACCAAATGGAATTGGTATGGTACTTTAGAGAACCATGTACAGCTCTGGTACCATGATGTTTGAAAGAAGATAAAATTGACTTGTCATTTTATTTATTAGGTTTATTACATGCCAGTTACAAGGTATAAATAGGAGACATAACAATTAATCGACTCCTAAAAACTTGCCTATAAAAAACACTATTATAAGTGATACAATCACTTTAATTGATACTCTAATTAATCAATTAGTAATTGTTACAAATAAACATAAACATTTATCTCTACAATTTCAGTGCACATATTTAAAAAAAACAAACAAAAAACCAGAAGATATTTTAATAAATAATGTGAATAGAAACCAACCTTATCATCTGATGACAAAGAAGATCCACACAAGACCCACTCTTGAGGCCCAGTTGGGTGGTTTGACCAAAAGTTTGACTGTTCAGGAGCACTGAATTCAAGGCATTAAACAATATTACAATTTGGAGTTTAGCTTATATATCCGATCCCTAGCAGCCTATATCCATGCAAGTATTGATTGCCATTAATAAGAACAATCTAAACACCCTATACCTATAGTAGATACTTTATTACAACAACAACAACAACAACAACAACATACCCAGTATATTCCCAACAGGTTGGGGTTTGGAGGGTCAATTGTATGCAGACCTTACCCTTGTAATTATACAAGGTGGTTGTTTCCGTAGCGACCCAAGGTGCATTGCGCCGTTTGATATTTTTTTTTTTCTAGAAACTTCACTAATAGAAGAAGCACTAGAATTTAATTGAGCCATTTTGATCTAATCCATTATTAGCACTATGCCAGGAGAATTGTCAACAATGACTCTTCCAATTAGTTATTAGAAATTGTTGAGAAATTTGTTTTTGGTTTGCTTATTCCAAGTTTTCAATTATAAATATTTATGAACATCATGGCAGAAAACATAATATTCTTGAGTAATGTTCAAAGGAAATTGTCAACAAAATATCCCAAGTGGTGTTTAAGGCACCAAAATTGCATAAATGTTTTGGAGAGGACATCTTGTTTCCCATCTGGAAACAAGTAAACAAAATCTTCTCAAATCTTAGATATAAATCTAGGTCATGATAAGCTAAGATTTGAAACCAAGAGACTTGAACAAGTATGCAAAAGTTAGCTCCCGGTCTAATTAAGCAGCTAAAATTTTAATCAAATGATGAAGAAGTACAAGGTTGTGATTATAAAGCGTACATTTGCATGGGTAAGGAGGGCTTTTGTTCACTACGATGCTTTCTAGACTTGGATGACTTTTCATTTGGAAATTTAACCGATTTGTGAAGAGGACACAGCATTAAGTAGGCATCCTGCAAACCAAATATATAATTAAAAATAAGAATGGATTAAGAGAATGCACCAGCTTGATAGCACAAAAGGAAAAGAAAAAAAAAAGAAGGAATTGCATAGCAAACTTACACAATCCCATCTACAGTTTGGTACTTCCACAGCACAAGCCACGTGATAGGTTTTCCTGCAAGACTTAACATAGCAGCCAAGTGCAGCTCCTTTTGACCCACAGCTACTGCACTTGAGCTTAGAAGCTCTCAACAGTTCAGACTCTAAGTTGTTAATTGTATCCCCTTCATAATACACTTTAGGAGTCCTGCAACCAAAAACACAAGATTGAGTGTGTTAGCCCCTGGACACCTTATTTCATTTTACAGAATTATTTGCACTGGAATCTGCAGATATTGTAAAACTGCCCATGCATGTGAAAGAATTATCTGAATTACAAATCATTGGCATGTATACTTTGAGGATATAATAACAAAAAAGCCAGAACCAGAGTGAGTTTAAGTAATTTCATAAAGAGTTGGGCTCTTCAAAAGCTTCATAGATATACCGCAAATGATTGTAACATGAGATATCCAGAAATGGGAACCAAATATTAGTATTTCTTTTTAGCATCGCCTACAAGCTAGAATATTATGCCTTGACAGAGGTAAAGGACAGCTGAACCATAGAAATATTACACCGTAACAATCAACATCACATACTTATTGACCTTTTGTAATTTATAGGTAAGCAAGTTTAGTACCACATTTTAGTAGGTAACAAGGTTGCTTCATAATATCTACTTACCATAATATGCATCTATTATGAACTGGGATAGCATTTGGAAAAGCAGCACCTCTTTCTACCTCCTTTCCATCTGCATAGTACAGCAGCGGGCCAGTTGCCTAAAAAGACACCAGTTAATATATCAAATAAAATTTTAAAACCTGTCAACTTATATGAGGAGAATGAGTGGCATCATCTACATAAGAAAATTACTTCTGTGATCACAGAGGAATGGCAAAATGCACAAACACTTCCATTCAAGTCCAAAACATCACAGGTTACTTCCTTAGATTTGCATTCCTTATTATAGTTGGAAACTGAAGCTTGATCGTTATGGGAAATTATTTGCTGGCTTTGCCCGTGTTTATGCAAAGCTGCATCAGCTAATCCATAGTCCAGTTTCTTTTGTCTCTTAAGTTCCCTAGTATGAGATGCATCTTTATCATCCCTTTCACTAGCTGTTGTACCTAAATTATCTCCGACTCGTTTCTTGACTGGATGGATCGGTGTTCCCTGCAGAGTTGAGCTACAAAATATCAGTAAAAAAAACAGATGCATACAACATTAACATATAAATTCATAGATATTAGAAATGTTGCTAACTGACAGCTCAATATTTTTAAGAATGAGCACCAATTGACAAGAAGTATAAGCTGTACACACGAAAGTTAACTTTTATGTGGCTAAGCCAATAGTTCATGGACCATTAGACAACCAATTTTAAAAACATTGGCCATCCTGAACAAAATTAATCAAGACAAGAACTTCACACCATTTTTTTAATATAGTATTCCTCAAAAACAAATATAATAATTTAAAGATCTGTCAATTTTCACTCCGCAAATTATAATAAGCCTCTAGCCGATTAAAAACAGAATGGATAATCAAGCACATTATCTTTGGATAACAGTTCACAGGGCGAGAAGATATAATGGATGCTGAGGATGCCATTATAACCAAATTAATTCCATATATTCTCACAAGCATGTTGAAGCATTTTCTGTAGAAGAATATTAGTTAGCAAGTGTCTTCACATGAGAAAAGTAAAATCTGACAGCAGTTGATTAATTTTCTGACTGCCTAAACTGACCAGATCAGGATTATGCATAACCAGCTATACACACAAGCTACTTTCAGTTAACTATATGCCTTGAATCTTACCCCAGTTCTGCTTCCTGCTTCGTTTTTGTGACCTGCGTGTTTGACATCCTCACAGGAAGAAGGAGACATATCTGGAGCATGATTCAGATCCACCTCTTCTGACACAGAACATTTAGTTAACTCAAGTCCGCTTGAAATCCGGTTAATTATCAGAGCACCAGTATGATTACTCTCCTCTTTGGATGCTGTTAGTTGAGTCAATTAGCACAATTGTATCTCAATACTGACATTACAAAAGGGGCACAAAAAAAGATTTCAAGGTATACCAGAAGATAAAAGTGGCAACACGGAAGAGTTGAATGTTGAGTCCAAATTTTTGTAAATGGAAACAATGTTCTCCAAATGAGAAGCGGGCCGGATATCTGTAACACAGCAGCAAAATCTTTCAAAAAAACAACATTTTTACTTGACAATCAAAGAACTAAACAAGAAGCAGTTAAGCCTATGAACAGAGCAAAGGTTCGGAGGAGGGAAATTGATCGACAATTTGTTTGTACCTTGATCGGTAAATTGCTGCTGACATGCAGGACACTGGGTGCTAAATTGGGATCGCGCAGGGACACAAGAACTACATAAATACAAATCAAGCCATATGCAAACTTTTCAGTAAAATTCAAGGTCATGAAAATTGGGGGAAACCAACAAAAAAATTACGGCGATTGCACATTACAAAGTTTACGTTTTTAGGGTAAAAAAAGGACAGAGGTGCAACTTACTTGCAGAAGATGTGATTGCAAGGAAGCAAAACGGGTTTGTACAGCAAATTCAAACTATAAAATGGCACAAAAAGAAAATGGGAGATTTAGGGCACCGTAGTTTCATAAAGCCAAGATGAATAAACCACCGTCTATACACACACCAAAAAGAACATACCAGATGGGGCACTTGAGCTCGAGCCCGAGCTTCTGGACATGGAAACACCAAGGGTTAAGCATCCTCGCAGCCTCTGACATTGCGAAAATCCTCTTCTTTCCTGCTTTTGTTCTCACTGTTACTCTATGTAGGGCTTCTGCAAGCTCTGTAGGGTTTGGAGGAGAGATAAAGCAGCCATTTTCCCGCTTTATTGTGCGACGGATTTGGGCAAGAGCGCGAATAGCTGAATGTGTAATGGCGGTTTTTGGCTTGCTGAATGTATTCAACTCCCGCCAAAAAGTCTTTTACGCTGCTCCTTTTTTTTTCTTTTTCTTTCTCTTTTTCTTTTTTTTTCTTCTTTTCTCTTTTTTAACGGCGGAGTTGACCGGTTTGAGATGAAGAGTTAGCCGGATGGCCGTTCAAGCTGTATATTTCCGTCCATTTTGATTTTGTGAACGAATAATGGTATTTTTTTCTTATTTTTATTTTTTTTTAAATGTGAAAGACGATAAATTTGGATGGGAGTCATGGGACTGGATGTGGACGGAAAAAGCAATACAAAATATTGTTTGAGGGCGCTGGTGCAATAGTACGGAATAAATATATTTTCGGAAAAAAAAAAGGTAATAAGTGTATATATTTATGTTGTAAAATATCATGTTTATATTAATACTATTTTAAAAAAATATAATATTTTAATTTGATAGGATAAACATATATTTGAAATGGGTTAAAAACTTTTTGTCATCCGAACTATCACGATTTTGGCGTTTTACCATATAAATTTTTTTTTTGCAAACCACCATCTGAACTACACGTTTGTTTCACTTTGCCATCCAAAACCGTATTTAAAGTGGTTTTGTAACAAATAAGCTGATTTACAAGGATATTTTGGGAATTACAAATTTTTAAAATATTACAAAAGTACCCAAAGGACAAAATCATAATTTATAAACTATTCAAATATAACAAATTAACCCCTATTCTTTGTCAAATTCTCAACTACCAACCCAATTTTTATTCATTTTTATTTTTTTAAAAACAAATTAAGAAAATTTGTATCCAGCCTAAAACTCGCCGCCCGAAACCCGTTGGTGTCGACTAAGCCTCGTCACCACAGCAAACCTTCGCCACCGCAGCTCAACCCTAAAAAATCCCTCAGAAAGCCGACCAAAACCCTAGCCACCTCCCCAATCCAAGCCTCCTCCAACACAACCCAAAATCGTATGCCGCTGCCGCCGCACTTCAACCCCTAAAAAACCCATCTGGAGGACGACAAAAACTCTATCCATCGCCGCCGCACCTCAACCCTAAAAAACCCTCTAGATGCCGACCAAAATCCTAGCCACCGCCGCCTCAATTCGTGCCCTCCAGCACAACCCAAAACCCTAGCAGCCGCTGCCCCAATCTGAATCCTCCTCCAGCATATCTGCAAGCCGCAGCACTTCGGAGAGACCCCACGCATCGTGGTCATCACCTCCGGCAAAGGCGACAAGAACACCACCACCGGCAAAAGCCTCTCCCTCACGCACCTCGGCTACTTTTTCGTCACCATTAACATAGACGTCCTCTACAACCTCGACCTCCTCCTCGGCCTCCGGCGGCAAATTCGTTTGGTCGGAACAATTGTGCTCGAGGTAATTCTTGTCGGGCTCGAGTAGAGTCCAATAGGCACGAGCAATAGACTGAAATGGGGTGCAGAGTTCTCCACATTTGTTTTCTTCAGTTTTTTCTTCTTTTTCTTTTAAATAGTCGAAATTCCTAAAATACCCTCAAAAAACCAGTTTTAATGAGGTGAAACCGGGTTTAAACCTGGTATAGTGAGCAATTTGACAAACTCACGTAGTTCAGATAGTGGTTTGCAAAAAGAAAAGTTTATATGGTAAAGCGCCAAAATCGTGATAGTTCATATGGTAAAAAATTTTTAACCCATTTGAAATTATGTTGACATTCGTTTAAAATTTTTAAAGACTTTAGACCTTCTAATTTATTTAATTTTGAAATTATGTTGATGCATTCGTTTAAAATTTCTAAAGACTTTAGACCTTTTAATTTATTTAATTTAGAGATGTGAATTTATTGGTGATTCTTACATATCGGTTGGGACTTTAGGAATCCAGATGTGTTTTATTTGGATTTTTCAATACTTTTAAAAGTTTTGAAGTATTTATTTGATATTTCAAAAAATTTTAATATATCATGAAGTATTTAAATTATTTGACATTGAGATTTACTAAGATTTTGAAGATTTGTTGATATTTCATAAACAAAAACTTATCCAAAATTCCATCTCAAATCCCACTTTTAGAGATTTCCACGTATTCCTACAAAATCTTGAAATCTCAAAAAAGTATTCTTCATTCCACACAAACCACAATATCACAGTAGAGAACCAGAGATAGAGAAGCAGAAAAATTAACTTTTCATTCACCTGTATCCTACCTTTTATAGGCTTTACAAAATAGACATAATCTAACTTGATGGGTCATCTCCTAGATATGGAGTGAACCAGTTGAGATGAGCTTCGATTCGTCTGAACCGCTTCTGAATTGCCACGAACACCTGCAAGAATTCAACGCCATAGGGGTTTCCGGCGTAGAGTCTCCGAAGTTTAAGTCAGTATCAAAAAGGGGGAGAGATGCTCTGCAGAAAGAGCAGTATGAAATGTGTAGAAAGTGTAAAGTTGTGAAATGGTGATACCTCTGCTCATTTTATAGGAGAAATACCTGCCCGGAGTGCCTTGCCCGAGTGCCCGTGGTCAGCATGTCCGGTTGCCCGAACCTTTAGTGTTATCCATATTCTAATCACTTCTTAGTCAGCTTAAGATTTCATCTTGTCCTATAAAGATTCATCTTTATCCATAAAAACCTATTGTGTATTGAGATAATTCCTAGATGCGAATATCAAGCAGTGAGGCAGATGAAGTCGACCTCGAGGTGCAAGGCGAGTGAAATCGGCCCCGAGATACTATTGTCGCCCCTTTCTCATTATCGGACCATCTTCGAGTCCCTCGGGTTATTCTTCTTCACTGGTGTCTAAAATATGTTCTTCTGCATAAACCTCGAGTCGCTAGGTCTAGTAAAGGTCGACCTCGAGATACATGAGGTCGACTACGACTTACATCGGTACGTAGAGGCTGCTATCTTCATGCTCGTCTTCCTCGCAAGTCGCTCTTAGATCGTCCTTATATGCTCGTCTCCTCGCTGACTTCGAGCCATTCTACGGCTGCTCTTCCTTCAAACCTTTGTATCATTAGCCTTTCTCACAAGTCGACTCGAGGATCTTGAGTCGTTATCCATGAATATACTTGACCTCGAATTATGTAGCGGGTCGATATGCTTAACCCGAATCGTCATAGACAGCTCGACTTACGGCCCGCTCGAGCTGTTATTACCGATTTATGCGAGTATGGCTATATCATAACCTAACCTAATTTCCCTAGCTAATGGTCTTCACGCCCAATTTTTTTATTAGTAATGTCTATATCCTCTTATATATAATTCTCGAATGTGTTAAGCCTAAGTGACAGACTCGCACCCTTTCTGATCCTATGTGGCAAATTTTTAAGTTTTGTCGTTTGGCTTGATGAATTTTAATTTAATTCAAAAGTAACTAGTACAATGCATGTGTATTATATGGGTGTTGAATTAAAAAACTTTTGTAAAAAATATTAAATTTTTTATTTTTTTAAAAAACTAAAATAATCAAAATTTATACAAAACATTACTTTGGGTTTTAATTAAATTGTCAAATCATATTTTTTTAATCATAATAATTAAACACCCGTACATTAAATGAAAATGTCAACTCGTGTTGAATTTTTTATAATATAATTTATAGCTTTATTTGATATAATTTAATTTAGTTTGATAAATAAATTTAAATTTTATTTATAGGGATATTGATGTAGCATAGCATCGCTGATATCACATTAAAGGAAGTAGCTCGGCAAGTAGGCTGACCCAGTCGATTCAAAGTAAGTGCCGGAGCTCAGATGAGCTCGGCGTATTATGAATAAATGCGACCAAATGCAGGAACCTAGCGGGCTAGCCGAGCTAGTTGGTCAACCGTGGGAAGCTGAGCTTGTAGGTTGGGCAGGTGGCCGAGCTGATAAACGAAGCAGACCTTGGGAGAACACACCTGAATGTTGGGAATGAGCTTAGCGGTGCAAAGGAAGAGCTTAGCCTAGTAGATGGGTGTGGACGATGTTACAACAAAATGCTGTTGCGCGCATCGCGGGGATCCTCCCGGATTATAAGGAGATAGGGTCGAACAGGACTCTCTGGTCGTTGAATAAGATTTGCATTGCCAAGAGGCAGATAGAAGGGGGACTCTTGTTATTACTGGAGTCTCTAGGGCGTCCACATTCGAATATAAAAAGGGGTATTTCCTAACTTTTTACACAACACACAAGATATACACATACGCTTTGTCTTCCATATCTGCTACTTCTCCTGAATTTTTCATTGACTTGGGCGTCGGAGTGTTTGCGCTGGGACCACCCCCGGCGTACTTGCAGGTAACCGGCGATTCAAGGAGGGCAAATCGATTCGGAGAAGTGGTCCAACGGTTCGAGACAATTTGACGTATCAAATTGGCGCCGTCTGTGGGAAGATTCAGTTTCTACAACTTGAGATAAGAGGCTGATTTTTCTCACCAACATTCACCATGACTGATGACAACCTAAAGAAGAATCTGATAAAAGACCTGGACGAAGCATGGACGCGGAGGGCGTTTGGAGATGGACCCCCGCCGGGGTGGTCAAAGACGATTGTTATGCCCAAGGAAACCTTACCGACATCAGGTATCACCACGACACCGGCAAAAGATACTCAAGGGCAGTCAGTGACCCCAGGAGGGAAGGAAGGTCAGACAGGGATTAAGGGTGAGCTCGGCAGTCCCACTGCAGGGGTAATCAATCAGGTCGTTGGCGGATCTGGAAGTGGGGGTGGACCGACGGGTTCATTGGATAATAGGCAACAGATCGCGACAAGAGTAAATTATAATAATAATTTATAGGGATATTTATAGGGATATATATTACTATTTTGTATTATATATATATATATATATATATATAATATGGGTGTCAAATCGAAATCGTTAAAAGATAGTTAATTTTATATATCATATATGAAAAATAAAATACAAACAAAAAAGTTATAAAATCTTAAAATAAGAAGAAGAAACATTTATCAAAACCAATGAATGAATTATATAAGAAATTTACTGTGAAGCACGACTGATACGACATTTGATGTATTAGGCATCTAATAATTATATATAGGGAGATTTTAAACTTTATGAAGTATAATAATTATTTTTATAATTTTGATTATCACTTTTTTTTTTCAAGATCATTATAATGTTCAATCTCTATGTAGTCTATATGTAAGTTGAGACATAAATTTTTAGAATATTTATTTATATTAATTTGGTGTTCAAACTTATTTATATATTTTTTTCTCAAATAAAATAACTATTTTATGGTATGTTAATATACATAAATTTCTATTACTGTATAATATAATTAATAGTTTTATTCGATATTTTTAATATATCTTTATAAATAAATTTAAATTCTATTTATAATGATATATTATTATTTTGTGTTATATATATATAATATGGATGCCAAATCAAAAATCGTTGAAAGATAGTTGATTTGGTATATCATATATGCAAAACAATATACAAATAAAAAAGTTAGAAAATCTTAAAAATAAGAATAAGAAGCATTTGTAATAATTGATGTATGAGTTAAATAAGAAAATGAAATGTAATGTATGTCAATGTAGGAAAAACAAATATAAAAATTTATAAAAGTAAAGAAGAAAAAATCAATCATGAATTTAGTGTAATAAAAAATATTAATTTATATCCAAACCTAACTCCAAAGCATTGTTTTTTGTCAAATAGGATTACGAAGCATGAAAGTTTGTCACGTAGACTCAACTCATTTTGAAATTATATATATAGGGGATTAGGTTGGGAATGTCCATTAATATACTGAATATTTATGGTCCTTTTTAAGAACATTAATTATGTTTTAATATCATTTTCTATTGTAGACGTGATTTTTATAAGGTATAATTCTTTTCCCAATCTTTATTTTTTCTTCATATTTCTTTTAAAATTATATCAAATCTACTAATTTGAATTACGAATATATGTAAAAGTTAATAAAATTTTTATTTATTAACAATTTTTTTATATATAATATATCAAATTAATCATGTCTTGATGAGTTTCGATTTGACATCTATTTTATACAAAGAAAATAAATAAATAAATTTTTATCTTTATATTTAAAATTAATTATTTATTAATAGTAATTCAAAAAAGAATTATTTAAACTAACTTAACTATAAAGTTGTTATCTGATAAAATAAAAAAATATAATATAAGATGATTAGTCGCGTAAGTGACAATGTCATTTTTAATATAAATATTAATATATTTTTTAAAAAAAATATTTAAAAATTAAAATAATTTTTATTATTATTATTATTATTTAATTTTGCATATTTTTTAGTACTTTGTGTAGTATACTAGTATTGTACTAGGAAGAATATATTTATAATAACAATTATTACATGAATAAGACTAAAAATACATTTTAGCCCTACTTAAACTTTTAAACGAATGGAAGTCTTGGGACAATATTGCAATTTTCACCCACACAACAAAATAAATATCATTTCCCGTTGGCTTATCTAAACCCCAGAACACACCCCACACCCACTCAAAACCCTCGTCCATTTTACCGTCTCTCGCTGCCCTAACCTAGCAATGGCCGCCACCATCTCCCGATCGATCCTAACCGTCCGATCACCCGGAGCCACCGTCTCCCTCCTCCAGAAACGTCTCTTCTCCTCCACCGTAACCAAACCACCGCCTCTCCCTGGGTTCCGCCACCCGATTTCCGCAATACGATATGCCACGCCCGCGTTATCCCACTCGCTCCGAGTCATTTCTCCTGTCAGGGTCAACCCGGTGCGGTGCCGGGTCGGCGGCCGATCTGGTACTCCATATTCGCCGCTGAATCCTGGTTCCAACTTTAACGACCGGCCGCCCACCGAGATGGCGCCGCTTTTCCCTGGATGTGATTACGAGCACTGGCTTATAGTGATGGACAAGCCTGGCGGTGAAGGGGCCACGAAGCAGCAGATGATAGATTGCTATATCCAAACCCTAGCCAAAGTTGTAGGAAGGTAAAAGATTTTTTTTTATTTGTTTATTTTTTTTTCGCATCTCAATTATTAGTTAGGTTAATGGAGAAATAGTGCGGACATTGATACTGGAAATTGCTCACTTAGTATATGTGTTATCAAATATTCTTATGTTGGATTATTGTGATTTTGTTGCTCTGGTCGTTGATAGTGAGGAGGAAGCCAAGAAAAAGATATATAATGTTTCCTGTGAGAGGTATTTTGGGTTTGGGTGCGAAATCGATGAGGATACTTCTAACAAGCTCGAAGGTTAGTGCCTAGGAAATGTCTTTATAACAAGAACTCAATACCTTCTATTGTGGAATTTAGTGTGAATATGTCCCAATGGTTTATGCAGGTTTGCCCGGTGTTCTGTTTGTTCTTCCAGATTCCTATGTTGATGCTGAAAACAAGGACTATGGAGGTCAGTTTTCGTATTTGTAATTATAATTGATGAGAACACACAAACATTCAGTCTTTATGTTAGCAATTTGCATTTCCTGACAAATTCGGTACTACTCAGTCTTGACCTGCAGTCTTTTTCGACTGAAAACATGTAGGCGATGTGTAATTTATAGAGCCTGAAAAAAATACCAGTTATAGACATGTTAATTTCCCTACCCTTACATTTCTCATTTTTTTTTTCTTGTTTTTTGGCAGCCGAGTTGCTTGTGAATGGAGAGATTGTCCAACGAAGTCCCGAGAGACAAAGGAGGGTTGAACCGGCGCCTCAGAGAGCTCAAGACAGGCCAAGGTACAATGACCGTACCCGATATGTGAGGCGTCGTGACAACATGCGTTGAGGACAATTTGACCATTGGTTGAACAGTAAAAATAATTTGCTCGAGTGGATTTGTCTGAATTGGCGTATGATATTTATTTGGATGAAGCAATTGTGTGTCTGAAAATCTTCATGTGTAGATTTTGTGATGTTTAGACCATTTTCTGGATTGTGCTGTGTCCAATAAAACTGCGTCTAAATCGTTATTTGAGCTTGTTATTAGTTGTATGGCTTTGAACTTTTGAGTGGATGGTTTGATTTATCTTGGAAGAGTAGTTTTTTGGTGTAATGAATTGGTCAGAACTTGAAACCTTCTGAGGGGATGGATTTATGCACACTGCTGCTGCTTTCTAGTTTTTCCTTTCGGTGTTATTAGTTATTCCATGAATATGAATTTATGTTCACTTGTTCTGTCTTTTATCTTTGTTGTTACAACGGGAGGAAGGTACTTGTTTTGCTCTTTTATCATTGTAAATATAATACATGAAGAAATGGGTAATAGGCTGTGGGATGTAAGTCGGCCATGTTCGAGACATTGCAGGCTTTCCAATTTTAGTTATATTCTTGTTTTAAGTTCAAGATTTGGAAATACAAAGCTGACAATTTGATGTAGATGGAAGCCAGATGATGCCGTGTTTCCAGCTCCACTAATGTAGTTCTGATTCTCCTGAAAATGGCTGAAGAAAAAGTTGGAACATTTGTATAAACAATAAAAAGATCGAATAAACTAGAATGCGATGTAAGACTAAGCTGACTTCTAGGTAGAACATTTGTATCAACAATAAAAAGATTGAATAAACTAGAACGCGATGTAAGACTAAGCTGACTTCTAGCAAGTCTACCACAGAGTAATTCTTACGTCGCTGACTTCTAGCAAGTCTACCACAGAGTAATGGAACTTTCGAAACATACAACCAACAAAAATAGTCCTAATTGCCAAATTCAAGGAACTATTATCTCCAATGTTCTAATTGTAAAGTGTATAGATTGGAAATCAATGAAAAACGAGTCACTATCAAGTTAAAGCAAGTTACAAGAGAAATAGAGTCATAACTGAAGAAGACGAGTGCGTCCTCATATGTAATACTTTAAGCTTCAGGAAAACACTACTTTGCAGATAATATTCGAGCTAACAAGGCACATCCTCTAATATTTGACCCTCTTTCCAATAAGATCAAGCTTTTCCCAAACTGAAGTGCTGCATTCAATTTTCTCTGCTCGGCATTTCCTAAACACAAACGATAAACAACAGTCAACAAGGGCTCATCCATTTTTGTTGTTTTATCGACAATTTCAAGATATTTGATTGCCTTTGCTTGATTTTCAATCCTCTCACTCAGTCACAGCAGAGTTACAATTAGCCGATAGTGAGATGCCTAACATGCCAATGTGAAACACCCGTCAGCCCATCACACGTCCTTTGCGAACTTTCGACTGTTCTTTGTGAAAAAATTAATCCCTTTTTGAAAATACTGTAAATTCCAAGCACATATCTTTGCAGCAAATAATAAAGCCGGTATATACATTGAGTCCTCGTATTTTTGTTCCGGAAGCAACTCGACGGCTTTATTTAGAGTCTCCTGCAAGTTAGAGTCAGCAGAAAAAAATTTCAACACTCTATCAAGAAAAACTGACCATGATTGAGCAGCTTNAAAAAAGAAACAAAGAAAAAAGGATTCAGAATATAATCAGACTATTATTAACGAAGTGTTTAAAGCGATGAATATGATGAATTTGAGATATGAGATACTAAAGTGTATGCAAAATTCATATACATGGAGAATGAGCTTTGCCCTTATATAGTAGAAGGAAGGGTATTCTGTCTGTGTTTAAATCTTAATGAGAAGAAAGAAACAATATTATAGCAACTAAAACATGTCACAATGTACTTGATCATTAAGTTACTTCTCAAATCAACTGTACCAATCACCAATATAGCAACTGAATTACCTGACGGTGACTCCGAATTAATCCTGTGAGTATAACGAAGATCGAATTCTGTCACGTAACTGGACAAGAGGGCTGCTGTTACTGCCGGAAAATGCCACGAAGGCTGACCGTTTAGCTGCCTTAGAAAACTGAGGAGAAAGAGATCGAAGAAGCAAAATAAGCTTTTTCTTCATTTTTTTTATTTTTTTTTTCTATTTTTTGAACATAACGTTTATCTTATATTTTCATGATTCCAAAGCCATGTTTATAGGCTAAATTATTTTAGATTCTAGAATTTGTCAGTAGTCGGATTGATTTATGATTTAGTTTAAAAAGAGTGGTGACTAACGCCAATCAATCGATGATGTTTAAGGGTTATTTAATTCATTCCGGTTTATCTTATTAATTTCTTGTGCTTATTTTTATTGTATGAGTAGGCAGGCGCTATGAATACATATTTGTGATCTATTTGAAACCGTGAGGAGATAATTGATTGCTATAATTGAAAATTATAACTTAAATAAGCTAAATGGACCGAGAGATTGATAAAATACTAGAAACGAAAATCCTAAAAAATTAGAGAGTTGATTGTTTATCTTGAGACCGGATGAGTTAGATAACAATTAATCTACAATTTAACTTGTCCGAGAGAGCAATTAAATTAATTTAGTGATTATATCTACTATTGGTAGAATTACATGAAATTTGATTGCATTTGAATGGTTCATGAATTAATTTATGATGAAACATAATCTAGATTCTATTTCATTATTCTTGCTTAGTTTTATTTTTTCACAAGCTTTTATTTATTAAATAAATTATGTCAGTTTAATTTCTTAAGTTTTAATCATCACTCGATTTTGCTAGGTTAGTTAATTGTAAAAATATTAGTTCGACATCGTCAAAAAACCCAAGTGCTTTTTAGAAGATTTTATTATTAGGAAAGCAAAATAAATTGAATGGAAGTTTTTTATTTATTTACTTGTAAATTAATTAAGTTCATAGTAAATGATATATATTTACTGTAGTATGTATTATTGAGTCCTATATGTCATTTCCGTTTAAATTTTAGAAAATGAGCCATATATACCTCTTGCAATAATGAGTTGTATTGTATACAATAATTAATTTATTCTCTCTTGTAGGACAAGGACTATGCGACAATGACTATAAAGGATGAACGACCTACAATTAAAGAATTCTCAACGTTTTGGAGAAGATATAAGGAAGATGTACGGGGCGCCAACCGAACTGTTGAAATCCATACCGAATTAAAAGTAATTTGTTCGAATTCGTATCCAATAAGGATTGAAAGGAGGAAACGGTCCGAAGAAACGAAATGGGAACGAATGGCAACCATCTTTCGGGCAGTTCAGATGAGCAAGTGTGGACGGGTATCTGATTAATGCGAATCACATTAGTGGATTATCCGTACGATATCCATTGATGACGATGGGACGCGAGAGTTCGCGATCCTAAGATGATAAATTGATTAGGACACATGTTGAAAGCTGGAGTCCTCATCCGTATCGGGATTAAACTATCCAAGTACTAAGCTAAGCATTTAATGTTCATGTACAATAATATCTTAAAAGATCTCGAAAATAAAAATGAACATGAAAATTGAAAGAAGGATTGTAACAAAGACCTTAGATTTCCTATACAAAGAAGGAGAGACAACATTTAATGTGAGAGAATTTTCTTCTCATTAATGATAAATACACGAAAGTTACGAACAAAATTCCTATTCGGTCTATTACAATTAAAAATTCCCTGTTCGTACTTGTTGAACTAAGTATTCCGTGTAGAATACAATTCATTTTCTTGTTGTGACATTTTCATACAACAACAATTGGCGCTAGAAGAAGGGCTTGCATCCTACAAACAAGCAACCATGTCATCATCCAGTCACCATGACGGACGCGAAACCTCGGAGGAAGGAGGAACTCGACAAGACTCGCCGACGAGCGACTTTATCGCTTTGTTAAAAAACTTGGAGTTTGCTAAAGGATTTTCATATCTCATGACACAAAATCTAGCCACTAGTATCCCAAGTACCAAAAACCCCGACAAAAAAGGACCTTACCACGACGATGAACAAAAACAAGGGGCCGGTGACACAAAAGGAAACCTCACAATCTCGAGAAAAACCCACCGAAAACCTAAGTGAAAAGACGACCGAACACGTGGAGCGAGAAGAGACGGATGAGAGTAGGTCGGTTACCAACTCTCGGACCCGCCACACGACTCGATCTGTATTTACTCATTTGAGAAAGAATCGAACCGAAGATGATCTAAGACAAAAAACCTTAAGAGACGGTCGTGCGCGAGCGACAGAAAGGAGATGAAAAAGTTATGAAAAAGACTGGCCGATCTTGAGGCTCGTCAGAAAGATTTGAGATGAACGATTTCGGTCTCGTTCGACCGAACAGAACATCCTTCTACCGACTCGTTGTCACCCCTGTCATCCGATATATTACGTGAACCGTTACCAGACAAGATCAAGATGCATTAGATCGGACTTTATGACGGTAAATCGAACCCCGACGTGCACCTTGGACTTTTCAACCTCCTGGATGAACCTGCACGGTGCCCGAGACGCTCTCAGATGCAGAATGTTTTACATGACGTTAGGAATGAAAGCTCAAAGGTGGTATCACTCATTGCCTCCGCATTCGGTCCACAGCTGGGCGCAGCTGAAGTCATCCTTTCGAGCCCATTTCATAGGATCACAGACGTGCATAGTGCCAAAAGAATCAATCACAAACATTGTACAAGGCGCGGACGAAAGCTTGAAGGTTGTATAACCCGTTTTAACAAATGGGTACCGAACATGGAGCCATGTCATCAGGAAACATTGCTCGTATCGGCCTATTCGGACCTAAAGCCGAATTCAATGTTCAGATGGGCGCTGTGTCAGAACAAACCCCAGACGTACCATGAGTTTCTTATGCGAGCCCAACAGATGACAAAATTGGTTGCTCATGCATTAGAATCCAATGAGCAATGGCTTCTCTTTGCTTCGAATGATCATACTTACCATCTGATAAGGGATTCATCTCAAATTTTGAATTTGCAGGCTGGAATTGCAAGGTCTTTTGTTTTTCATTGCTAAGTTTCTTTTGAAAACACCGGCCTCGATGATTCAAAAGATGGCTAGTGGTACCGGTTCTTGTCACTGCAAGAAGAGCACTGCAATGTTTACACTTCCACTTTGAAATTCCAGCATCTGTTTTAAATGCCTCGAAGTCCAAATGAGCTACTGAATTTTTCTTTCTCTTCTTCTTTCCAAATACTTCTTTACCCTCATTTTCATCATCCTTTTGATCCCCAATAGCACCTTCATCTACATCTACTACTTCTTGGTGAGCATCGCCACCTTCACCTTCTATAGTATCCATTTCATCTTCATTTATGTCAGGATTCAACTCCTGCATAGAAAATTCAAAATTATACTCAATATTTTGACAGTTGTTAAGAAATACAATAATATAGTTTATAACTAACCTCCTCTTCTCCTTCCGATCTTGGTTCAGTTACGTTTGTGAAGTCCATTTATGTAAATGCACGGACGGTATCTCTTTACTTTATCTGTCAACAATATTCACACAATGTCAACAATATTCATACACACAATTTCACACATTGGAAAGAAAAAGACAATCAAATTGTCAAAACAAAATAACAAAAAGCAAACACCACATAAATTAAACAAATATGGTAGTTTTGGGATTTCTGCCAAATGCCTTTTCTTTCATTTAATTATTATTTTTATTATTTGATTTTTTGTAAATTTAAGAAAGTTCAACTAGTTAAGAAAACATTTCACATGCTTCACCTTTCTATCAACCCACTTTTCCCATTTCATTTGATAAAAAGTGGAACAAGAAATCTAATCTGAAAACAAATTAATCAATTCTAATCTGTCCATTTTTCAATCAAACTCTCATCAGCATCTTCACCACACACAATCTACACAACACAACACAGTTATATCCTAATTTTCATCAAAAAGCTAAAGCAGATGAAAAGATTAATCACACCCCTCATGACCAAAAAAAGCACCCAATAATGCCCAAAAAGAAAAGAAAGAAAAAGCAGAAAAAAAAAGATATAAACTAAAAATAAAGCATGCATATGCAGTCAGCACACAGTAGCTAACATATTCCCAAAATATTCAATAATGCCCATAGTCAAGAAATCATCCATTATACCTAAATTCTTAAGATAACGCTTAGTTTCGAGAGGAATACACTTAGATTTGCGACCGAGTCCATAAGATTAAAAGAACCATAACTCAATTTTAACTATTTGCATAAATAAAGACCAAGACGGTGAAACCAAACCCAGACTAACTTAAATCAGCACAAAAAATAAAAAAAGATTTTGGTGGACAATAAGCACATAAGCAAGATTCGCCATTAGCACTGGATTTCGCTTGAATTGTGCAGGTCACACCACCAATAACATGAACTGCTAACACAAATTTCTACTGGGCCATTTATTACAATTACCAGATACAGACGAGGAGCCGGACTGAGGAGCGCCGACGAGGACAGGCGTGCGGCGGTGAACTGAGGAGCGCCGACGAGGACAGGCAGGAGACGGTGAGCTGAGAAGCGCGGACAACTGGACAAGAACCGATGGTCAACTGTGAAAATTGTCTGGGACGGGACGCCGGGCGACGGACTAGTGAAACCGATGACTGATTTGTGATTGCAGCGGCTGTAAACTGTAGTGAAGAATGAAGAGTGAAGTGTGAAGACGGGGGGCTGGGTCTGGGACTGGGAGTATGAAATTATGAATTAGGGTTAGGATAGTGTTTAGACAAAATGTGTATTTGTATTTTATTTTTATGTCATAATAATATAATCCTTATATATATAATAATATATAAATATATAAACAAATTTTATATTATATATAATTTATAAAATTTATATAATTATCCTTAACGAATCGAATATTCGTTAAGGATATCGAATCGAATATACAGAAATTCGAATTCGAATTCGTTTACCTTTCGAATATAAAATATCATTCGAATTCGAATTCGAATTCGAATATTTCGAATTCGAATTCGAATTCGAATCGCGAATATCGAATTCGAATACCGAATCGAATCAAAAAAATTTGATTTGTTTACAACCTTAGTTCTACGAGGCAAGGCCGTCAACTGCGCAAGAGGAGGAGAATCAGTGGCGTCGTCGTCGTCTGGGAATTCGTCGGGAATGGGTGTGGGTGTGTGGATGGGATTGTTTGATGAGTGACTGGAAAATTTAAAAGTTATTATTATTATTATTATTATTATTATTATTATTATTATTATTATTATTATTTGTTCGATTATCTGATCTATGGCTACGATATCTTCTTAAACATTCTCACTTGAAACCATCTCTCTCTATATAACATATGTGATGTTATATTTATAAATATATGGTATTTTTTACACTCAAATCGAATATGAAAAAAATTATGTATTTATAGATAATTTGTAAAAACATTTCAAAATTTAATTATGTATACTCGATTATTTTAAATATGAGTGAACTAGTACATAACCCGTGCGATGCACGGGATGTAAAATTTGAAAGAATAATATAACCTCACGTGCATTAGGATCGAAATTGAAATCATTAAAATACATAGGAACATTGTTGAATCATAAAAAGTTCGGTAACAATCATATATTATTAAAAACCTCCTTGTACACAACATTATGAGTTTGATTATTTGGTAACTCCTCATTATCACAAACTAATATTTTCAAAAGAGACAAATCCTAAAAATCAATCTAATATTTTTGGTGAACAAACTAATATTTTAGGATTACTGAACAAACTAATATTTTAGGATTTCTAGGATTTGTCTCTTTTTGGTGAACAAACTAATATTTTAGGATTGATTATATGAATAAGGCTACCTGTTTTTGGTGTTCTTTTCATTCATTTTCATTCAAACAATCCAATGACTTGTATAATGAAATTCGAATCTTAAGCCGAAATATTAAAAAAAGAGTTTCTAAAAATTGAAAAGTCAAGGCAATCAGTTCAGATTAATTAAAGGTCAAAGAATATTCGCTCCTTGAAATAAAGACGTGTGCTATCATTAACCAAATATTCAGTTATTGATATAGAGTGATTACCAAAAAATAGAACGCGATAAGGACGTTTCATGGAAATATCAATAGGATAAGGTCATAACAGATCGCTATACATTTAAACGATAAAAGCTCAGATGGAATGATTTATGATAATTATGTTGTAATTAATGAATTAATTAGATGTGTGAAAAGGACATAATTAATGAGAAGTGTGAAAAGGACAAAAACTTACCAATTTTGGAAAATATTTAATGCAAATCCGACATTGACCATAATTTGACCTACTATTTAATGCAAATCCGACATCGACAAATATCATCTCGAGAAGTCCCGATAATGTGCCTAACATAAATCTCACGGCCACAACACCGACCAGTGTCGCAACTTGATTTCAGCACTTTTGAAACTCATCGGCGATCCGCAAGTCCGAAAACTCACGAGGACCGCCGAGGGAAACAAGCGTCTCTAATATGAGGAACGGATGGATGAAGAAGATGAGAGAGGATTGGAACCAAACCCGAGAAGGGTGAAAGACCCACCCAGAGAGGTAATCACGTTCAGTTACGGGTGGCAAGACAAAGCAGGTTCGTCAAGAAATAATCACCGAAAAAGGTCTTTGTCCGTGCGAGACGACGGAGATGCAGTTCGTATTTCGAACAGAAGAACGTCACTTGTGACGTGTATTTTTTATAGAATTGTAGAGAGTGTGTATTTTTTATAGTGTTTTTTTAATATATGGACAATTATGTAGTTTTTCATACCTTCCTTGGGCCAGTTTCGTTACTAACTTATTGGGCCGGCGACCTGCTGGGTGTCTGGCCAAGAACTAGCGGGCCGGGTCCTTTGCCCACATGTCCCAACTGCCCATTCACACACAAACAATGCTCAGACACTCGTCCAAACGCCCCGTACAGTCACGCACATACATACATATATATACACAGAGATGAGAGAGATGAAAAGCAAAAAAAAATAAAAATAAAAAAAGAAAAAAGAGCAATATTTGGATCTAACGCCCGTCGTCGTCCCCACCCCCACACCACAAAAAACCTCCTTCCCATTTTCGGCCCCCATGAGAATACGACGGCACGCCAAAATTTCCCCGGCGCCGCCCCTCCAAACCCACGCCTGCCAGCTCAATCAGTCGCCGTGGGACGCAATGGAGTTCGCCCCGCCGTCAGTTCCTCCTCAGCCGCCTCCGCCGCCGCCCAAGGTAGGCCCAATGTTCATGCCGGAGAAGCTCCTCCCACCCCGCAAGCAGCCGGATCTGCTCCCCCCGCCCTCTATTCCCCTAAAAAATCTTTCTGCATTTATGCGCCGCTCGTTATTATCCATTATTTTTTTTCCTATTTTTGTTTTGCTCTTCTAGGGTTTTCTTCATGCCCGCCACTAGGGCAGTGCAGAAAGCGTGTTCGTCCACATGATTGGCGCCCGGGGATTTTCGATTTATTTTATGGCTATTTTTTTTTTCCCTTTTCTCTAATGTCTCCATTTTCATCGAAATCGGATAAATCTGTTATAGGCCGGTGCAGGTGCTTTCGCCGCCGGAAATGGGAGCTTCAATGACTGTTCTTGTTCCAGAAAAAGGTAACCATTTCAATCTCTGCTGACACTCAATGTTTTTACGGCATTACTATTACAAAAGATAATTTCGCTTAGGGTTTGTGCCCCTGATTATAGTTCTGCACATCAAAATTTTCCCCTTTCTATTCGTTCATCGATAGAAATTTACATAAATCGCAATTATTATCATTAATATAATTATAATTATAAAAGCACACACGCAAATACCCATCTCTCTTATTTCTGCCATCTGCTACAGAGGCGAGAAGCAATCGGAATATTCCTTGAAAGTGGAGCAGCAAATTTCCCCGACGGCCGAGAAAAATGACTCGAGCTATGCCTACGGCCCGGCCGCTAGAAAACCCAAGGCCCACCGCCAGGCCCGGCCCAAGAAGTCCTCCTCCTCTTCCTCCTCCACCAACCCCTATGAGTTCTACTACTACTCGGGCTTTGGGCCCCGGTGGGCCAAGAAAAGAGGCCCAAATTGTGAGGCTGATGATAATGGCGGCACCACTAACAAGAGGCATGATTATTCGTGCGAAGAGTCGGATAATGATGAGCCCGACTATGAAGAGCTCGAGGGAGAAGAAGAAGAGAAAAAGGAGAGGAAAAGAGCAAGGAAGCCGATCAAGGCTAGGTCTCTCAAGTCGCTTATGTGAGGAGAGAGTGAAGTTTGTACTTTGTAGTGATTTTTTTATTTTATTTTGTTCTTTTTTAGTATGTGTCATTTTGTATGAGTCAACTATTTATGTTATGGGGTTTTGTAGTCAGATTTTGGTTTGATTTTTATTTCTGTGGTGTGCAGTGAGCTATATGGTTTTATTGTTTTGGGTGACTTTTGAAGATATGTGGGGGTAGAGTTGTCCTTTCGCAACATTCAGGAGTCTCGTTTGTGAAGTGTTACGTGGTAATTGTTTACGAATTCAACTAGTTATTAATTGATTTTTTTTAATTATAATTAATTTTAAAAAAAAAGTGGTATAGTTAGTTGTTAGTAAATATATTAAAATAAAATAATTAAAGTTGTGTTATGATGTAAAAGTCAGAAAAAATAATTGGAAGTGATAATTAATTAAAATTATGTGAGTGGATAAATAGTGAATTAAAGTTGATGTGAGGTATAAGAATGATTGGTTGGTATTATTTAATTATATTGGTAACGTAACAATGGAGATAGTGATGTTGAGTTAAAGTTGAGTTAAATTTGAGTTTTGATTGGCTATTTTTTAATTGAATTGATAAACAATCACACCCTTAATAATCATAATACTATTATTGGGGATCAAAGTAAGAAGTTTAGAGCATCTCCAATGTGAGATGTTGACTTAATAAAATGTTAGCCACATCATCAAGTTATAAAGTGAAAACAAAAATTAATCTCCAATCCATAATGTTATGCACTCTTTTATGCTGACATGGAGACAATAAACATCCAAAGTGTGAAGCTCACTTTCTAGTTTTCCAAAGAGTGTTTGAAAGCCAACTCATCAAAAATCTAACCTATTTTAAGCTTTTGAAAGGGATGCATTGGAGATGTGCATTCCAAGTTAAAGTCTTCTCTTTTGACATTCATATTACATGGATTTACATTCCATTCATCATTTGACATGTGTTCAAATTTAATTAATGTTCAAAGTGGAGCATTGGAGATGCTCTTAGAGTTAAACTGTTAAAAATGTTCCTGTTAAAAATGTTCCGTACGTTTGTAACTCAAAACTTTTTACCTCTTTTGTTTCTCTATCGTTATACTAACCTCATGAGCTCACTAGGTTGAGCATAGTTAGATCGTTTAGAGACACTAACTAGCTCGCGAGGTAAATTGTCTGTGTCACTAACATTTTCTCGATCTCCAATCTATTTTGCCGAACTGCTAGGTAAATTAATCCTACAAAGTCGAGTTCGTATTTGAACTGATTGTCATAGTCTTTTTAAGTGATATATTTATATCAAAAAAATTATTGGTGATGGCTGTCACGTCCCTTCAATCTAATCGAGATAAGATAATAACTTGAACACCAGTGGCATTTTGGGTGATATTAGAATATTATTTGATCGTACTCCTTGGTTAATTTCTTTAATCTCTCTTCTTCTATTTTCTGCTTCTCCTAATAAAATAAATAAAAATACGAAAAAATACTGAACACTAAAAAAAAGCTACAGAAGTTTTAACTTTTGAAAAAGACGTTGACTGTAGCCACTATAGCCTCTGTAGCTGAAGTACGCTGGGAACCTCGAGCAAGTTCTAGAAGGTTCTCATTTTCTCAGTGCATCGTTATCTGTACATTTTTCACACATGCACGCACACACGGAGGCTAAAAATGGCGGATTACGTTATAATTTCCTCAAGTTTGGGGTCTGAAATTGTATCGTCCGTTAGTTGCGCGCCATGTGTTCGACGTTTTGCTTAGCCGAGAATTTTACGTTTGCTTGTCACCTTATTCTTGTCAAAGCGTGGATTTAATGACTTTCTGAAAAGGGTTTTGGTTGGTAAATGTTTAACTGCTCGTTATCTTATTATTGCTCATGCTTTTGAAGTGTTGTATAAAAAAATTAATTATAAACGGCAAATTAAAGACGAGTTTTAACACATATATACGTATTAAGAATTTGTAAATAGAAGCTACAAACATCAACCACGGGAACATGAGATAAAACCAGATTTCTATTAATAGATAAATAAATTTATTATAAAAATAAAATTTAACTGACAGTTCTATATGTCATAGAACACGAATAGCCGAATCACAGAAAATCTGTTTTCTTGAAGAAACGAACGCCCCGATACTGTGCAACGAGTACTACGCCTTTTCTCCGAGGATAAGACGGCTCAAACTGTGAAGACTGCACTATCTAACACACTCACCTCGATCAAAATCTCAGTCGCCAAGAACCCTTAATTTTTTTCTAAGACTTGTAGAGGTTGAAAGAGAATAGTACATGTTATTTTTCCTTTTGTTTCACTTGGTGTTTCTTTCATATGTCTTGCATGCACACTATTTATAGTGTTTCTATGACAAACATGCATTCAATGAAGAGGAGATGTCTTAATGGCTTCATTAAGACAAAAGTAATGAGCTGGTTCAGATGACTGCATTTATGCCTTTATCTATTCACCATATATATTAACTAGTGATGGTAACTTTTTCTTTTTTCTTTTTTGGGTTCTTCATGAGCTTTGCGGTTGTGTTTTCTGGCTTTGATACGTCTAATAATGCAGGTGAAGGTGTACCATACCACCTGAAGATTGAATCATGATAGCAATAAAGAAGCTCTTTAGTGTGGTTATAAGAATTAATTTGTATAACCAGTGCAATACCGTGTACTAGACGGATGATTATTAAAAAAATTATACCTAAAATTAAAAAATAATGAAAAAATATATTGTTACTTATATTTAAAATGATTCATCTTATATTATAATATTTTTAAACTTATATCATATAGTTAACTACTTTGTAGTCACATTATTTAAATAATTTTATTTTTTTCCAAGTAATATTAATAGATAATTTAATACTCCCTCCGTTTCTTATTAAATGTCGTTTTAATTTAAAACTTCTAAATTACAATTTTAATGGGTTGTGTAATAATCTTATTTTTTAATCTTGTTAAATTTAGTTTTTGAATTATTAATGGGTGGTTTTTAAAGATAATGATAAGAGATAATGTTTGTTAAAGAGAATAAAGATGTAAGAATGAATATAATATTTCCGACGACAATTAATTTGCAAAAAAGTTAACACCCTACAACGACATTTAAAACGAAACAGAGGGAGTATTTATTATAAAGGTAAATAAAATTATTTATTCACTTTATATGCCACATAGATGTCATATTGAAATTCATCAAGAGATGATTAATTTGATATATTTAATATAAAAAATTGTAATGAACATAAAATTATTAAGTTTTAAGATATATTTATAATTTACATTAGTAATTTTCTCTTACAATTTTAGAAGAAATAAGATGATAAAAAAAAAAGAAAAAGGAAAAAATATGATTTATAAACCGCTTGCAGAATAGGGGATGATATTAAAATATAATTAATGCTCATAAAAATAATAATTAATATCTAGTATATTATAATATTAATCATTATTTCAGACCTGATTATTTTTAGATTGGAGTACATTAAAATTTATCTAAGCCAAATAACAAAGTATGAAAATTTGATATGATCTCGAAACATCCAAGTATACTATATATTTAGGTTCAGCTTATATATAGGAGATGTTGAAAAATGTAATTTTATTATATTTTAAATAAACATTTTATTCCTAATTGTCAATACTAGTTATTTTGTTTTAATTAATTGTACCAAGAATAAAAAAACTTGAATCGATGAATTTCTTTTTTCAGCTAAGTATATGTAATATGTTTGAAAAACAAAATAACCTTAGGCTGGTANACGTATTCAATTATAATATTAGATTTATCTCACATTTTCCTTTTTAAAATGTCACATCCATTATGCAAAATGTCAAGATCTCTAATTCTATTAACTAAACTAAATGAAAAATAACAGATAATAAATAAAAAGTTGTCGCAAAAGGGCTTGAAAATGGAAAAAATATAATAAAGTAATAAATTATAAAGGTCAAACATTACATAACTTTAGGGTCCAAGCTTTTCACGCCGGCGACAAGGTCAGTTTCTCCGCCTCCGCCGCTGCCTTTCCCCGTTTTACTATTAGGGTTTACGGCGTCTCTGTAATTTTCGTTACATTGACTGTTTGCTTCCAGTTCGATCTTGCGTTGAAAGATTTTAAAGAAGGCAGAGATATAAAGAAAATGGTGAGAGGTTTGTTAGGCAAAATCGCCGGTCGCTCGCTCTCCGCCGCTGGGAAATGGCAGCAGCAACAGCTCCGCCGTCTCAACATACATGAGTATCAGGTATCCCTGCCAGGCAATCGCTCCTATATCACGCACTCTCATGCTCTGATTTTGAAATTTCGAGCGTGATCTGTTTTGCACTTTTCAGTTCGGTTTTTGTTCTGCAAATTTCAGCATAGGTATTAACTGAAACTGCGTTTTAGGTTTAGGGCTGTAAGTTTTTGGGCGTGGTAACTGATGTTTGAACGGGCTATTGTTGAAAACGTTATAGGTCATCATTGAAATGTTTCTAACTAAAGATGAACCTAAATTCACCATGGAGATGTTACTAGCTAACAATGAATTTGAATTGTTAAATAACGATGGCAGGGAGCGGAGTTGATGAGCAAACATGGAATAAATGTTCCAAAAGGTGTGGCCGTTGGTTCTGTCGATGAAGTTAGGAAGTCGTTGCGAGAAGTGTTTCCTAATGAGAGTGAGGTAGTTCGAGGATGATACTTTTTCTTTTCCTTGTTTTCTTAATTGATGAATAGAATAATTTTGTTAACTTTATAGTTGAAAGATCTTGGGTCTTTTTTTAAGCAAACAGTATAAAAAACTAAATAATATCCTGAGGCAATTTTTTGTTGTAGGTGGTTGTGAAGTCTCAAATTCTTGCTGGTGGTCGAGGGCTGGGGACATTCAAGAGTGGTCTCCAGGGGGGAGTTCATATCGTAAAGGCTGATCAAGTTGAGGATATAGCTGGTAAGAACAATTTATATGGAATTTGAGTGTTAACAACTACTAGGTGTTATAGAACTTCTCTTAATCTCCCTCGGTTTATGAATTGTATTACTTTGTGTCATTTTCTTTTTCAGACTGTTATAATACACCATCCATCTTTGATGTAGTTTTGGTTGGTGGATCATAAAACTGCATAGTGACACCATTCAGGACCATTATCCACCACTTTTTTATTTTTCATCTTATGCAAGACATTCTTGTGGGGAGTAATTCTCTTGATCCAATGTTTATAGCAGCTACTCATTTCTTAACAGCTATTATAATATGAAGTTATGTTATCTCAGGGAAAATGCTCGGTCAGATACTTGTTACTAAGCAAACTGGGCCTCAAGGAAAAGTTGTCAGCAAGGTTTGGCCTTGTTTCTACTTTGATTATGAAAATTTTGAATGTACATATATGCCTACAATCGCGACTGAAACCTATAAATAATCTGTCGGTGACAATCACTTATGTTTAATTACGTTCTTGTCGAATTTTTGTTCAAGATTCCCTGTGACTTTACGTAATTTCAATTGTATAGTTAGTCAACTTCTGATGTGTGATGAATGATAATTGATTGGTATATAAATTTACTTATTATGAGAAAAAGCTGTTGCTATTGATTGGTAAAAAAATGCTTAGATTAATATTAATTAAGAACAATAAGAAAATGTAGCAGCAGTTTCAAAACTATTTGACTGCCGACATGATTTTGTGCACTTTCACTACTAATTTTATTCTAATACTTATCTACAATTTGCGTGAATCTTTAATTTGTTTTATTCGCATCATACGTGCATCACAATCCTTGCCTACTTGTTAGAAGATTTTATTTGAACTTTTCTTTCAGTCAGAGTTGCCTGAATAGTTCCATTGAACATAAAATAATTTTTTGCTTGTTTCTTAATAACTAACTGGAAATATTTCTCCATACAATGATGTTATTGCCTTTGGTGTACGTTCTCCGGTTATACACTGCTGTTATCTATTTTTTCTGCAGGAACTTTCACTCCTTTATGTGCTCATAAGGTAATTCTATTTGTTGTCTTTTTCAGGTGTATTTGGCTGAGAAGCTATCCCTAGTCAATGAGATGTATTTTGCAATTACTCTTGATCGCATCTCTGCTGGTCCTGTAAGTTCCTAAAGATGGAAGCTCTATTTGTATTTGAATTTTTGTTGCGTATCAAAGCCATCATCCCCTTTGCACTTCTTTCTATTACTTCATTTGGCTCGGTTATGTATTTTTTTTTTTTATAAATTATTATCTGATGTGCTTATACAGCTAATTTGTAACAGATAAATGAAACTAAGGGACTTACCTTGATCAGTAGGTTGCATACTGATCTTATGTTCTCCATGGCTAATGTCCTCATTCTATCCATTTACATTGTTCGTGAACTTCAGGGGATTGTTCGTAAACTATACATTTATGTCATAATGTTCTATTCTTGTAGTACGGATTTGTATTAGGAGTCTCTTAATTATAGAACTTTCATCTATTGCTGTTGCCTATTGTTAAATCTCCTATATTTGAAATTTTTATTATGCATGTCGACTAATTCATTATGAGTTTACATATAATTAATGCCTTGGCCAAACGTGTGGCACATTTAGTAAAGTTATCTTGCTATCTTCTGAGTCACGTGTTATCATCTATATCTTGCAGATTATTATTGCCTGTAAAAAGGGAGGAACCAGTATTGAAGATCTTGCAGAGAAACACCCCGAGCTGATTGTAAAGGTTGGACTCCCTTCCCTAATTCTGAATCCGTGTTGTAGAAATGATTTTTTACTGACTTATGTTATATAATCTTTCCTGGGTCAGGTGCCTATTGACGTTTTCACAGGAATTACTGATGATGATGCTGCCAAGGTAGTTGATGGTCTGTCACCCACAGTGGCTGATAGAAATGCTTCGATTGAACAAGTGAAGAAGCTGTACGAACTTTTCTGCAAATGTGATTGCACGCTGTTGGAGGTGAGGTGATAAAGTTTCAATTGACTTTTGTCCGAAGTGCTCTATCTGTCCTCTTGTAGATTTATATACTGTTGACATTCTTACTATTTATAACCTCAGAGCCTTATATTTGACATTTCAACTTTTTATTATTTCTAACTTCAAAGTATTATTTTATGACAGATCAATCCTATTGCCGAGACTGCGGATAAGCAGTTGGTAGCTGCTGATGCAAAACTAAACTTTGATGATAATGCTGCTTTCCGCCAGAAAGAGATTTTTGCTCTTCGGGATCCTACCCAAGAAGATCCTCGTGAGGTAATCAATCTTAACCTTTATGTATGAGGCTTTTGAAGAAGCTAATAAATATTTGTTTCTCTGGATGTTTATCCTCTCTGCAATTCATCTTTTATTTTACTTTTCAGGTTGCTGCAGCAAAAGCCGATTTGAATTACATTGGCTTAGACGGAGAAATTGGTTGTATGGTAAATGGTGCTGGGCTGGCTATGGCAACAATGGACATTATTAAGTTACATGGAGGAACACCTGCCAATTTTCTTGATGTTGGGGGAAATGCTTCTGAAGGCCAGGTACTTCTTATTATGACTCTTTTACAAATTCGAACGTGGGTTCATTTTCCTTTTAAATAATCTGAAAGCATATTTATAGGTTTTGGGAATTAATATTTCAATAACAATAAAAATATTCGATTGGTTTCGTCCTCTATTTCCACAAATTTTCGTTAAATATTTTTTACTTAGTTGAATATACCAATCAGGTTGTGGAAGCCTTTAAAATTTTGACATCTGACGAGAAGGTGAAGGCTATACTTGTCAACATTTTTGGTGGGATTATGAAGTGTGATGTAATAGCGAGTGGGATTGTGAATGCTGCGAAACAGGTAAAAGATGCAAATTCGAATTATTTCAGTTGTGACTTTTCTTTTAAACTGAGAGAGAATAAATATTGTGCTTCTGTTTAAGGTTCAACTGAAAGTACCCGTGGTTGTCCGTCTCGAAGGCACCAATGTCGATCAAGGAAAGAGGATTCTGAAGGTGAATACGAATTCCCATTTTATCAGCTTGGGAAATGTAGCTTTGATAAATTAAAAGTGCTATTGATTTGATCAAGCGCTTTTTTTTTTTTTTTTTTNTTTTTTTTTTTTTTTTTATATTTTGATTTTCCATTTCTGAATTTCTTGATTACTTGTAGGAAAGTGGCATGACTTTGATTACGGCTGAAGATTTGGACGATGCAGCTGAAAAGGCTGTCAAAGCCATATCAAGCTGAAGAAACTCTCGTCTTTTTTTCCCGGAGTACATTGGTTGCAGTCAACTTTTCCTTGTTTTCATGTTTTTTTGGGGTTAAGATATTATATAAATCGATCCACTTGAAAATCGAAACAGATGGTTTCGAAACCATTTTGGTTTTGGTCTCCATTGTTTATGGAGAATATTTCCGGTCATTCTTGATTTCTTATAAAGAAAAGTAGCTTTCTGATCCTATCCCTAACCACAATCACCTTGTGGTACTTAATTTCTGAAGAGACAGACAAGGCTATTATTCTTCCCGTATCAATAAATATTTTTGCCTGTTTTCTGTTTGTGTTGTGAATTTCATGTAGGATTTAGGGGTGGAAATGGATTAAATGATGAGAGAAGCAACAAAGAAAATGATTGAAAAAGGAAAAAAAAAATGAGAGCAATTGTTTATCAAACCATCAAATTTGATGTTAGAGCTGCATAACAAAGATATGGTGAAAGCTAGATAGATTTATCTTCCAACACAATGTGGATAACTAGAAATCATAATATTTGGTAATCCATTACCATTGTTGTTACATTGAAATAACAATTTATTACCCAAAACCTTACAATAAATTCCGTTTCGTTACTGCATGAAAACCTTATTATTCATTAGTCACTACTCAAAAACATCTTACTAAATCTCTCCACTCGCCAACGACTCGGCCAATCTAGTCGCGATACAGTAAGCAGTCGACTGAATCGTGACCATCGGATTAATCCCAACCGCCGATGGCAGCACGCTCCCATCACACACGAACAATCCCTTAGCCTCCCAACACTCTCCCTTCTCGTCCACAGCCCCTTCCTCCTCATTCGGGCCCATCTTGCAGCTCCCCATCTGATGGGCCGAGCAGTAGATGGTCCAGTGCTCCGACCTCGTCCTGGGCCCACCAGCCGGGCCCACCGCATCAACAAACTCTTCCAACTCCTCCTTTGCAGTCCCTCTGCATTTAATCCTCTGCCCATCGCTTCTAAAAGTCCCGACCTCCTCTGCCCCGGCTGCAATCAATATCCTCAAGGCCCGTCTCAGGCCCATCTTAAGATTCTCCCGGTCAGGCCCACTAAACCGGTACTTCACCCGCCCATGCCTTTTAACTTCCCCCGAGCCTTCATCTCTCGGCAAAGCAAACAAAATGGCCGTTCTCGAGTATCTCAACATGCGCTCGTGTGCTTCTTCCCTCGAAATCCATGGGGACAAGCAACCAAACGAGGCGGGCCCGAGGCCCGCGGTCTCGACTATAGCTTGCATCTCATTCGATTCTTCATCATTCGATCGAACCTTGTGGAACGAAGTTATGATCCCACCCTCGAAGCTTTTCCCTCCGAGCTCCGCGGAAGGTTCCGGAAAGTAACCCCACACGAACGAGACGGGATGCAAGTGCAAATTCTCCCCGATGTTCTTGTTCGTCAAGCCACTCGAAATTAACAATGGAGGCGTCGAAAGAGCGCCGCATGCGGAAATCGTCGCCTTAGCTTCGATAATGAGTTTGTTTTTCGTCACATTCTTCGTGATTTCAGTGCTCGCAATAACTCCAACGCACTTTTTCCGAGGCTTTTCGTCGTTAAGGATGAATTTTTCGGCTTTACATCCGGATAAGATCACCGCGCCGTTCTCGACGGCATCGACTAGCCAAGTTAAGTCGGTCCCTTTTTTATCACCCCTTCTACAACCGTAACTACAAGAGCCGCAATAGTGGTCGGTCGATGCATTTCTCGGCACGCGCTCGACTTTTAGGCCGAGATTATCGCAACCCTTTCGAAGCACTCGGTTATTAAACCCTTCTTCCGCGCAATTCTCCGTGACGCCGATCCTTTCGCACACGCGATCCATCGCGGATCGATATTCGCACGTGTCGAAAAATGGAATCTTGTTTTTGTGGGACCATTCTCGGAGGATGTGATCCGGCGTTCTTATGCACGCGGACCAATTTACTGACGAGCCTCCGCCGACCGTTGATCCGGCCAAGATCATTATTTTTCCGTCTCGAGTCGAGAGCATCCCGCCAGACTCGTAGAGCTCGGATATAGACGGGCCTTCGAGGCCCGAATAATCTCGGGCCACAAAGTAGTGGCCTTTTTCGAGGACGAGCACTTTGTGGCCCGATTTCGCGAGGATTGCTGCCGCAACTCCGCCTCCACAGCCCGAACCCACGATCACGACATCGCATTTGATTCTGTATGCATTTTTGTCGTTTGTGTCGTTCGTGATATGTATGCCCTTTTGGATTAGGGATTCTTTTAGGGAAGGCCCGTTTTGGTTCGTGGTCTCGATAATTCCCTTTTCGAGCGGCCTTTCGATTTGTGGTGGTGTGGGTTTCTCCACGGCTTCCACTTGATATCCGATGGCTTTCCATGCCGGGTTAGTTGAATTTTCATCAATCTGCATAACGGTACGAGAAAAAAGAAGAAAAAAAAAACCAAACTAATGAAATAGTAATAAAAACACAATCCGAGTCGAATGAAATACTAAAAAAAGACATGTCATTTTTTCACAAAATACTGAAACCAGCAAGAAAGGAAGAATGCGAGTGACGTCGAGGAAATAGCAGTAAATGAACAAGATGTTTACCCGAGAGAAAAAGATAAAGAGACAGAGGGCTTTTAGCATTAAGAACGATATTCTCAAGGGCAGCAGAAAGGTCTCCTTCGACCATGTTTGAAGGATAGTTTCTCTTTTGTTCAAAGGCAACTCGGAAAAACAGTGCACAAATGGCCATTTTCGGTTCAAACAAATACGCCCGCATAGCAAAAGTGTCCCCAATCTGCTTGATAATAATCTCAGCACTATGCGTACAATGAACACTGCTTCGGGTACACCCCTCTTCATCATAAACTCTGCCACCTAATGGCATTACAACAGCACAGATTAGTTGATTGTATGATTAAAAAAAGAGCTTAAAATATGAGTATGAAACGAATTCTCTCTCGACGAAACTACTAATAGAGAATTTGCAAAATTACACACATTATGCAAAATTTGCACACTATGAATGAAATCATGAAATTAATAAGTTAGGATGAGCTTTTTTAATATCTTGAGCTTATAGAGGTAGCATTTCAAAAATACTATCGAGATTTTTGTTTCAATTAACTTATCAGCTAATTTTGCTAAACATTTTTATTATATCAGCTAGCTTTTCAACCATTAGTCTCAAGCTATCAAGCTATCACGAGTTATGAGCGTGAAGTTAACTTATAAACTATCAGTTAACTTATCGACTATCAACATAACTTTTCAGCTAGGTCTTACCAAACATAACCTTAGACTCTTCACGAGTTGACCCGATTAGTTCATAACGATTCTGGCCGAAATCGGAAAGAAAATATAACTAATTAATTACAAAAAAGAAATTTCAGATTGTTAGTACAGTTCACAGTTATAACTTCAACTAAGCTCATTGATTACTCAGAAGGNAAATACCATTTATTACTACAAACAACTCAACTTCAATTGAAACTATACATACAAATTCCCATCAGACATTTGAACATAATGGGACACACAAAATTCCTTATCAGGCACCAAACCTCATAATCTACGAATATTCCCAAACCCATAAAATATTTCAAGCAAAGTACACAAGAACGAAAAAAAAAGAAAAAAATCAATAAACCAAAAGAACTAAAATAAACTAAAATAATAAGAGTAAGGAACTAAATCAAGCTCACTGAAATTCAAATTATTATAGTGTGTATTACTATTTACTACCTCATCAGGGCCTGAAGATTGGTAGAACTCATCATTATCATCGCCAGTTTGGAGGGAAGGAATGAGAGTGCGACAGATGGCAGTCAATGATTGGATCTGTGAAGGTGAGAAGCCATGGCTGTAGCTTGAGGATTGCCCATTCTTTCTACCTCCCTTCAACAATGGATGTGGGCCATGTGGCCCTCTTTCTTCTTCTGCCTTCATACTCTCTCTCTCTCTCTCTCTAAAAACTCTCGTCTTTCTCTCTCTCTCTCTCTCTCTGCATATAAATTTCAGATTTCTTTTAATGTGCTGTCATTCTATAAATGGGTCACGTTCTAAAACTTAATTTATTGGTGTTTGTTCATACAAAGAATTGGGAGTGATGTAAAAGAGTAGAATCTGCAAGATATTTTGCAGTGAAGTCTAGAGATGTGTGGAAAATATATATTTATTTATAGACAAACAATTGTAATTATTACAATAAATAAATATATATATATATTTAATCTGAAATATAGACAAACAACATAAATAAAATATAACATTTCTTAACATCTGTGCATTTAAAAATAAATAAAACGGATCAATCAAACTAGCCCGAGTCATACAGTCTGTACAGAAACTTGTGCTTTCTTGGTGACGAGTGGGTTTTGGCTTTTAGCTTATACTTGTGTTTTATTAATGGTAACGTGTGGGTTTGGTTATTTGATGGTTTCATTGGTTTGTTATTAATCCACTAGCTGATTTTTGGTTGAGAATCCTATTCTACTGTCTCGAAGTAATTCCTACCAAAAGCTATATAACAAGTATTCATTTTTCTTTTTGGAATATAATACATTACTTTATAATAAGAATTAAGTATATATACTGTTTTGTATACAAATAATGTTATAATACAAAATTTAAATATTTTTATGATTTTAAATTACATTTTTTTATGTTATATAGTTTATCCATTTTTATCATTATTAACTTTAGCTAATAAAACAAAAAACAGTCCATTTTTGTGGAACATCTGCTAATTATCTTATTTGGTAAATAGCTTATTTGATTTGCATTTGACCCCAAAACGATAATTTAAAAAAAAAACTCTAACATAAGAGCATTTTGAGAATAGAGAATTTGTAGAACAACATATCAACATAAAATTTCCCAAAATAGGTAAATAATTCAAATTTACCAAACAATTATTTTCAAACAGATAATAGAATTCGTTGGTCAAATCTGTTGTAATGATCTCCTATCAGCTATTCGCTATACAATTAGCTATCCACTATCCGCTTGGATTTCAGACCAACAACCTCACGAACCGCCATTCAACCTGAGCTCTGAGCTCTGGTGACCTGCAAAATACGCTGGAAAAGGTGTAAGTGGAAAAATCCCAACGCCCAAGTCAGATCTCACTTGTGAACTTGGAAAAATGATACACATCACAGTGTATAAGTTCAAATATGGATGCAAAGGTAGAATGACTAATTGGGAATGAGAGTTTCATTTGACTTGCAAAATGATACACATCACACGGTAAAGACTGCCTGTTCTTACTATTAAAAGATGGAACATGTAATTCTGCAGTTTTGAATATGAGAGATGACCCAACTTGTTATGCCATATAATATTGTTCACATAATCATGAATTATAAGTAAAGATAAAGGGTACAATGTAGTAGATACGTTTGCAGAAATCATGAATTTATTAGTTGAGTCAGCAACTGTAAGTTGATAGAGACCATCTTTTAACTCAGCAGAACCGATCATTTTATGTGTTGTCAAGTCCTGTAAGATACAATATGATTAGACGTGGCCACGGGCCGAACTGGCCCGCGACCCGGACCGGGAACCGGCTCCGAACCGGCTCGGACCGGCCCGTAACCGGCCCTATAAGGGCCGGTCCATAGGACCGAACCGCAAGGGCCGCGGTTCGGTCCAGGTTAAAAAAAAAAAATTTCGTCTCGGCGGTCCTGGCCGGTCCGGGTCGCCGGCAACGGTTTCATTTATTTTTCTTATATATTTTCCGGGTCGGGCCGGGTCAACCGGACCGGACCGGACCGACCCGACAGACTGTCAAGTGTCAGCGCGGGCGCCCTGCCCATACCGTACTAGCCGTTGGGTCTACCCGGGCCACGGGTCGGGCCGGTCCGAGTACGGGCCCAACGGTCTGATTTAAAAAAAAAAACAAAATTTATTCTGGG
>BKCP01004224.1:267597-281513 GCA_008636005.1 Striga asiatica
AAAAACATTAATATCCTCAAGAAATTACTCTTCTTTCCTTCTCCTCATCAATAGTCCCTGTTAGTGGCCCGCTTTCCGAGTACGCCGATGCCCCACAAGAAGTGGGCTTGGCTCTCGGTCGCAAGGACCCACTTCCCTCCGAGACCGAGTCCTTTGACCTTGACCGAGTCGACCCGCCATCCGAGTCCTTTGACCTTGACTGGGTTGACCCGCCATCCGAGTCCTTTGACCTTGACCGAGTTGACCCACCATCCGAGTCCTTTGACCGGTGGGTCGACCCGACATCCGAGTCCTTTGACCTTGACCGGTGGGTCGACCCGCCATCCGAGTCCTTGTGCCTTGATCGGGTCGACCCGCCACCATCGGATTCCTTAGGCTTTTTTCGACGCGATTTCTTGGCGAGGTCTGGGTGGGCCCGCGACGGAGAGTCATCCCGGCCCAACTTGACGCTACCACCTTCGGACGAGTCCTTGGAGTGGTTTCTCCTCGAGTGCCTCGATTTAGTGGACGAGTCTTTTTTCCTCGGGGACTCGTTCGAGTTGTGGTTTTCGCGCCTCGACGATCTTGGGATTTCAGGGGACTCTGTTGCTCTATTGCCTTTTTTAGTATCTATTAGAAAATAAAAAAAATAAATAAATAAAATACACATTTAGGTTACATAACAGAAATTAACTGGATTATATTAGATTTTCTTTCTCATCAATGTGTATGAAGGAATAGAATTAGATTTGAACAAACCTTCAGAAACCCATTTGATTTCAGGGCCCTCGATGGTTTTTCCGTTGGAATCTAAAGGTGCCGATTGGTGTCCGTTGGAGGCTTTGAACTCCTTCATCTGCATATCATTTTAGCCGAAATAAGATCACATCAATATATCGCTTTTCCCTTTTCGATTTTATTTTTATTTTTATTGTGACGAAATTAAGATTCGTACCCAGCTTGGGGAAGAACCAACTTGTGACGGTCCATCCCAACCGATATGAGCTACATGCTTCACATCTGTGGGAAAACCAATCTGCATTTCTTCTTCTTTTCCATCATCTACATTTAAAAGAAGAAAAGAAAATGTGAAACTCAAATGAGATTCAAATTCAATACAAATGTTTGATACTTAAATTACTAGGTACCACTTGGAAATGTGAAGAAAATGATGAATAAGAACACTCACCGAACATCTTGGGAATGCTTCTGAGCCCTTTGAAAAGGCCCTTCACCTTGGTTGCCATGTTTGTGAAAGCTAGCTTCTTGATCTTTTTCAACTGATCAAAAGAATTTGCATGGATTTTTTCAGCTTAGTTCAAAAAGACCATGAGAGGAAAACCAACCCTTTTTTACAAGGAAAATCAGTTTCATCTCATGGACTTTTAAAATTGATCCATGCAAATATAAGGAAAGAAGGAAAAGAAGAAGGAAAAAATCTCGAGGAAGTGTTGGCCTATTTTTGTTTTTTGTTTTCTCTTTTCAAAGGAGAGGCTCGAATGAAGGTGGGGAGGACAGTAAAAATAACTGACTCTATTTTTTCTCTCTTTTCTTAAAAAGGTAAAAATATATCCAAAATTTGTTTGACCAAGAAAAAGTGAATTTTCTAAAAAAAATCAACATATGAGAAATGTTAATGCAAAACCTTTCGTTTTTAGGTGGTGATAAATTGTTGGCTCCTATTGACCCGTTGAGACAAAAGCCAGACGACCTTCGGAAATTTAGGTAGCAATTTTATTCAACAATAATTTCTTCTTTTTTTTTTTCTAAAAGGAAAAAAATGATGAAATAACCCAAAAAACTAAAATGTTTCCGAACCACGAGTCTTTTTNAAAAGAGAAAAAGATGGCTCGTATTCTGCCGCGGGGCATATCCCTTTGCTTGTTTGATTGAAAAGAAGTGTTCCATCACTTTAATTTTTCACAGATTCTTGTGAGAATAATATTGACAAGAAGTGTTCTATCACTTTAATATTTCATAAATTCTTATTAGTTTTTCTCAAATTCTTGTATTAGGCAAACGAATCTTTAGGCAACTCCACCTTTCGTATATATCTAACAAAATTGCATACTTAAACTATAAAAATGTCATACTTATATTTAACAATATTATATACGCAGCCTGAAAAGAAGCATCATGTCTACATTCCACTCAACAATCCATAAGAGACATAAAGCACAAAAATTCATCTTCCATCATCCAGCTGAAAGTTAGTTGACATAAAAACTTCACATCATCACTCACTAAATGGTGGTTTTGATATTTCCAATCTGCTTTTGATGTTTTCAGCAGTATTAAGGTTGAAAAGAAACAACAGGAAGGGTAATTTCCAGCATCTTTATAAGAAAACATAAGCGTTAATTGATACACGAGACTACATTTGAATAATGTGGTGTCGTGTATCTTCAAACTTGAATCTTGCTTCTTTTGGAACCACTTTGTTTTTAATGCATGCCTTTAACTTCACTAGTAAAAGTACCAGGTATATTCCTATATATGTTCCCAGTGCAAAAGTATATGTCAAGCACAAGACCATGTTTTGTATTCGAAATTATTAGCAAGGTATACTGATGCATAGTTAATAAGAGTACACCGGGTAATATCATTTGAGGATGTGAATTTCGTCTTCAATCATCATCTACTAAGCCTTGAGAGCATCCATGCCAACACTAGCCTGTCAAGAGGAAGAAAAATAAAATTACTTCTCAACTTGTATCAAATGAAAAATAAAAGGAAAAAAAAAATAGGACACTCAATATCTGATTTCATGTGGTCTTTCACGGCTAGATATTTTACCAAGAATTTGTGGTTTTCCTCGAGAAACGGTGAGAATGTAGTGCAGAATTTTTCAATGTCATGGTTAATGTCACCACTTCCAGCCACAACATCAAAAAACTTTTTCCTATCAGGAGCAAGCTTCATAGCAACCTGCAATATATAGACCACATTTATAATTAGCACGTTAACAGCCAATTTCAAACCTAAACTACGTTAATTGTTACATGGGCTCACAAGTAAATTCAACACCTATTTTCCAGCTTCTCATCACCAACAAGTTAAAATTTATTTTCAACCAAAATTTAGTAATTTGATCAAGGATTGGTTCGTGATTTAGTACAATGACGAAAATGAAAATAGCGAGTTCATGAGGATTTGCATACCGTAAAACTTGAACTGGCTAGCCAACCATGCCACTGTTTCAGAGTCTTGCTGTAAGAATCACCACAAGCTTGGGACATTGCCCAGTCTTCATGATGAATTAGATTCCTAAATAACTCCACCAAGAAATCCATTGCCCTAAAGAACAAATAATGTTTTAACTTGAGCGAACATTATAAACACCCACATCCTATCTAACATTTTGTATTCACACAAAATAAAAACTTAGAAGAAAATCAAAGAACGTTAACACAGCATTAGATGTGAGATAATTCGTTCATTTTCATGTATACCTTGTCAACCACAGAAGACCATTGGTGCAACTGGACGAGCCTTTAGCAGTCTTGGCATCAACTTCTTCTTGTACCATGCTGTACAAATGGTTATATTTAGTGGGATTGGACAAGTACTTGTTCTCAAGCCTCTGCAGTAAAGGGAAAAAATAAAATGAGGATGTAATTTGATTAAGGAATATGTTCAAAGAGGATCTCAGACAGGGCCATCAGTTGGGACGACAAAAAGATACAAGTATATGACATGAAGGGGAGAAAAATAAATCTCACTGTTATATTGCCTCCAATATCAGTCTTGACAAGTGCCATAGCAGCTCCAAACTTGTCTGCAAGAAATGCAAAGGGAATTACATTTTAATCATCATTTCTTACAAGCCCCATTAATATAATGAACTTAACACATAAGAACACATGAAATACTACATATAGACTGTTCTGCATAGACTATTTATATCGTCGATGCAGTTAAGTGAAATACAATGTTTCGATGAGAAATTGGTGTGACTTACCCAGGTAACACTGAGTTGATCTTGTCTCACCAAACTAAATGAAAAATACATTCCGCTTTATGGTTACATATCAATTCAATATTTATGTAAAATTTCATTCATGTTGAGTCCTTTATATTATCGAATGGAGTAAAGTCCATTGTTGCATATTAGAAAATAGTGAGCAGCAAAAAAAAAAAAAACAATTAAAATAATCAACTTAATTAGACCACTCATCCATATACTTTAACCCGTTCATAATCTGAGACCAATAATGATACTGGTGTAGCTACTGTAGTGCGCTCAAACAATGCCAAAGTCAACCAATAGAAGGTTTTATACTGTAAATTAGTAGCCAATAATTACCAATAACGGGCAAAATAAGCTTGCACACATCCAAGAATGGCTTTGTGAGCATCACCCCATCTTCCGATTTAACATTCTTCATTCCTTCCAGGGCAGGGGTAAACACCGTCCCTTCCATTTTGCACTAAACTGTACGCATCAAACAACAATATTTCAACATAAAAAATAAAAATAAATATCCAAAAGAAAAAGGAAATACCCTGTTTAATCCTGGACTTCATGAATCATATACAATAATGAAATCACTTGCCTTAATTATTTTCAGCTGTACAAAATGGTGCAAAGATGTATGAACTACGTCTCTACTAGAAGTCTAGAACAGATTATGCATTTTAAGTGCAAGAAGGTGAATGAACAGATCACTTCTTAAGAAAACAAACTGGATCAAGGAAAAATCCACACCGCATTATTCTAAGTCATATCAATTCAAACAATNGATCACACTAAACGATGCTACTGTAATCAGACAGAAATCATGATATTTTCATCAAGCAATCAAGCATCTGGCAAAATTCAGAGCTACATCGGAAAGCGGGCAGATATACGACAATAACAGTATTTACATTACCCAAACGCACAATTATTTCATCGAAATTGCAAGAAAAAATGCTGAGAATAATAGATCTGGGCTTACCTGAGAATATTGAGTGATGAATGTCAAAGCGAGAGTTGAGAAAATAGAATATTTGAAGAGTTTGTGGGTTTTTTCAGCTATAGGCTATAGCTTTGGACTGACGCTGCTCCACTTTAAAGCACGAGTCTATTATGCTCTGTTTGTTTTGTTTCGAGGAATTTACTGAGAGATTTGAAATCCAGATTTCAAATTTATAAATTCAAATACAGATTTCAAATTTACAAGTTCAAATATTCATGCATGTTGAGATGATAATGATTATGAAAGTTGGAGGATTTTAAATTCATACTACATATTTTTTAGTCATTATTTTGAAGGATTTGAAATGACTCCTTCAACCTAGTCATTTGAAATCCACTGTTTGACGACCACGCCGTTCGCAATCATTTAGGTTCATCACCACTGCGAGTCAACACCATCGGTGCAAGCTAGACAATTTATTTATAATATTTTCAACACATCCATTCAAAGGAGTGTGCAAGTAAAAAAAATTATATTTCAAAAATTTCGAAATCAAGATATTTCAAATCTCTCAAAACAAACGGAGTCTTAAGGTATTGTTCGGTTTGAGGGATTTGGAGGGGAGGGGAGGAAAAATTTTAATTTTCTTTTGTTTGGTTGGAAAATTAAGAAGGGAGGGAGAGGAAAATTTTAAGTAATTTCCCTCCCCTCCCTTACTTTTCCTCCCCACCAAAATTGGAAGGATTTGGAGGGGAAATGTAATAAGTTGATGTAAATATACCATTTTGTCCCTACTTTCAATTGTTTTTAATTTTTTATCTTATTTCATTAAGGTTAAATTTGTCATTTTAATTTTATTTTCCATTTCTTTAAGTTTTTAACCAAATAAGGTCTACCATTTTCTCTCCCTCCCCCTCCTAAATAATTCATAGTAAAATTCTCCCCTAGCTCTTTTTTTTAAAAAAAAAAACATAATAAGGGAGAGCTTTATTCTATTTTATTTTTATTTTTTTAATGGTGATCATTTTCACCATCTTAATTCTTTTTTTATATTTCTATATATATAAAATGTTTTGGAATTATATTTCTATATATATATATATATATATATAAGTTTCTATATATATAAAATGGATTTTATATTTTTAATTCCCGCTAAAAAAAATAGTACTACTATTAAAAAAAAGTTGTTATGTATTATTATCTAAACAATTGGTGTATATCGGTAATAATAATTTACTTATTCTAATTTCTGTAGTTACATTAGATATTTCTAAGATATACCATTTAACTGATATACATCATATTTAAATGGATATATATCATTTCTTATTGATTCTTATAATAATTTATGTTAGGTAGTAGTAGCTTTAGCATTTGGAAATTTTCGGGTTTCGTAAACTGTCCTTTTTTTTTTTTTTCTTCTTTGGCCTATTATTTGTCCCATGAAAAGAAATGGTATAATAGTTTTATTAACCGATTCTTTTTTTTTCCTTTCCAAATTATTCTTTAAAAAAATCAAAATAGTTAGGATTTTCACCAGTTATTACACACAATTTAACATTTTTTGAAAAAACAGTGACGGTTTTATTAGCCATAATGTATCAATTAGAAAAGTATTTGTAATTAGTAGAAATTTAAAAAAATATCAACTCTTATATTGCGTTATCTATATATAACCTACTTATGCATATAAAGTTAATCATTTACTAAAAATTGCAAACAAAAGAAAAAACATAAAATATATTTTTTGCTTAAAATAGATTTTCTTTTTCAAAATTATAGTACAATCCATATAGATGGTATTGAGATTCTCTTGAAATTGTGTGTATAATAATATAGAACGGGGAAATTATCCCGATAATAAGTCTTGTGTATATTATATATGTATTTATATATATTATACCGTAAAATGTGTTAATATTATTGCCATAAAGCTATTCCTAATTGAATTGTATTAATACATTTGTAATTGAACTATTTTTACTTTAAAAGATAACGAGGTTTATATTTAAATTTTATTTGCATCATGTGTAATTGCACATATTAGTTAATAGTAAATAATTATATTTTCTGCAATATCAATAATGTAATTCCACATAAACAAATATCAATAATGTATTGTAAGGTGTCTGATAAACCGCGTAAGGTAACGAGGGTTAAGTATAAAGTATATTATAAAATCACATTTTCTTACCAAACATTTTGGTTATTTATTGCCAATTCTAAATTTAAGCAACATCACCATTCATCATCAGCCGATTCTAAATCTTCAAAAAAATAGCCAATTCAAGTTGGTCTCATCTACATTCTCATCATCGATGCATCTCAAAATTCCAAACAACCATAACACCATTATTTCCTTCTTATTACAGAAGATGGATAAAAAAACAATAAAAGAATAAGGGAACCGATGTTTTAAATCTTTAAAAGAATTAAAAAGAAGTTTTGCCAAAACGTTCACTAGGATTTCTTGGCCTGCAGTCAACAATAAGCAATGATGATTACAAGATAATACAAAAAGGGCAATACAAATTCTTATGTAGGGCAGACTAATGGTTAGGCAGGTTGGCCTGTCATATTCTATGATCAAAAAATCATATTTATATTGTAAAATGGCATAATTTCGTTTAAGTTGCTTTATAAAGTACGTCACTTGTATAATAGTATGCATATTTCTTAAAAATGTATAACTGCCTCACGGTTAAGCTTGTCTAACAGTAGACCTGCTGGGCATAGAAAATAGAAATGAACACAGTTACTGATTTTATTACGAGTACTTGCCTTCAAATACTTCTTGTGTACTTTCAGGGCCTGCTTCAATGCTTTTTTGGCATCCAGATTTCCGGTGATTTCACTCAAGATCTTTGATAAATGATAAAGAGATTCTCAAAGCCGTGAAAATGATTACAAATAATTGCCAATTTAAGAACGGAAGTACCTGAACGACATCATCTAGGCCTTGAGCCTCTTTTAGAAGCCGTTTATTCTTCTTCTCAAGCACACCTGCAACGAGAAAAATAGCAAGAGCACTTCTCTCGTCAGTCCATCCGCTTTTTAAGTTCTTTCTCTGGAATTTTCCGTACTGCTTGAGTTGACTTGGTTTGACTTCGGCTTGGTCAGTGGTGGAAGAGGTTGCATCACGTGATTCCTCATATGATGCATAGATATTCGGATTGTACTCCATGGCCCACATGACCTAATAAATCATAAATATTGCACAGCATCAGTTTTGAAGTATGTTGAGTGGAGATGAAAGAAGGATTTGACAACCAAAATATAGATTATATAATATGTGTGTGTGTGTGTGTGTGTGTGAGTGAATATTGGACCATCATATATGGGTATTCTCAATGAAAAACATTTGAACGAAAGCGAGGGCAGAGATTAAATTTACCTCCCAGAGATACATTGCATCCACAAAGGAGAACTCTCTTCGAAAAAGAACCATCAGCATGCGAATAGCGAACAGATATTCCCCACCATCAAGCTCTTCTAACAAATGAAAACCGGGCATTAAGTCAGATTTGTGTGAATGGCCTTGTCTTATGTAAAAGGAGAGGAACGGCCGAAGGGGAGGGGGAGAGAGAGAGAGAGAGAGAGAGTTATTTTTAAGCGACATCGTGCAAAATGGAAAGAAAGAAAGAAAGAAAGAAATAAAGGAAAGGGAGTCAAAACTGGGCTTCAACTATCTCTTAGCAAAACCCAATCAAAAGAAATATATGATTTCTTTGTCCTTTTAGAGATCCACCCATGAGAAGTTTCTATGCGGGAAAATATCCATACCAAGGTGTTGATGAAGCTTTGGATCAATGGCTTTAATAATTTGTGCAAGGGTTCCCAGTTGAGACTGCACTCCCATATAACTTGTGGTGGACCTGAAATTTTCCCTCTTATGGAAACAGAAGTAGAGTAAGTCTTCAANCCAACATATAAAGGCACCAAGATCATAGCAGGCAGGACAACAAAACTGTTAAAGCAGCAAGATAAGTGTCATAATTAAAGATTTTAGAATAAGCTTGAGTATGTTTGTTTGGGTTTTCCCCAGAGCCAACTCCTCATGATCCTTTTCCCAGTTACCAACCAAAAGATGCATTTCTCTTTTGCACTATTGTTACCCTATATATCACAGGAATCCCCTCTTCCCCTCATCTTTTTCCACCTATTATTTTTTCTGAATCAACGTGAGATCATAAACACACTAAACTGTGTAAGCTATTTAGTTCCAGCATTTCCACAAATTATTTTGGCCAGCAAATTAAATATTTCATCATGAGACCTTATTTTAATTAAGTCCAGCATCAGAAATTGAGCAGAATGATTACTTGTTCACTGGCGCAGGCAATCTACAGAATCATCATTACAGCCAATTTGTTTAGCATTTTATCAGAGGACTAGAAAGGAGCATCACTTGAGCAAAAGACCTTTCCTAATGTCCAAGGCATTGTGAAATCAACACTTAGCAAATCATTGATTGCATGGTTGCTCATTTCGTACTAATCAACACGTAAAGGAATATGGGAAACAAAGAATTATCAAATATGCCAACATTGATATCTTTATGACATTTTGCCTGGAGCCAAGAAAAATAAAATCTTACAAGTCTACGCATTGCGCGTTCAAAGCACCAGAAGGCGTCTGCTTCCTCTTCAAATAATATAACCATTGGAGAGCATATATCGTTCATTCCTGCTCAAGAAAAAAAAAATAAATAAAAAGACGGTAAGATCTTTCACCAACAGCCAGTCCTTGGGTTAACACAAGTAATTACCTTGAACATACCCAATATCTTTGTCCACCCAAGAATAGATAGCAAGCACGTCCCAGAGCTTTGCTCGATTGACTTCAGTCTCATAATATACAAGAGTCCGGTCAGTACGAACAACATCCAAACCTAAAGCACGCAAATTTATCATCCATATCAGCAATAAAAGAAAACTGCATACACAAGCCAGTGCATCAAACCCATCACAAGGTTGAGCTTTATTAGCAATGATATATGCAAGATGAGCTCTTCATAAGCGGCCACACGTTACATCAAGCAAAGGATAAAGAAAGTTATGAACAAACACAAACCAATTTGAGGCAGGCCAAGCATCCAATTGATCTCCCTTTGATCTAATGCACCATTATTTGGCAAGGGAACACTATTACCAGAAGGATCTTCGACAGGTCGGCCATCTTCAGTAATTATAGGTGTTGTGATGAACTTTCCAGTGCCAAAGGTTGGTACCATCTTTTGACATAACTCTTTCCATGCAACATACTGTTTCCTGAAAGTATACAAAAGTGAACACATTCAACACGCTAAGCTGTAGGCCACTACTGTTAGCAACCCAAGAAAAAGTCACAGCCACTTTTGAAAAATGAGTATGCACTCAAAATGACCTTACAAGTTAGCAAGTGCCAACAGCAAAAGAACTAAACTGAGTCTTATTGAGTTTAAATTGCAATAAGTAGATGCAGCAAACTTCTAATAAAAGCAGGTAAGTGCAAATTGTACTTTCCGTGTCACACTAAGAAGTGGCATGATATATTACCTGAACCCTTATTCTATTACAAAATGCACACACCAAAGGCCACTTTGTGACTTGAACTATATCAACAGCTCTGGCAGTTTTCTTGCTTTCAAATTCAACACCATAATAGAATTTTCACAATAGAAAAGCTGAGCAGTGAATGAACGAGATTCAGGCAAGAACTTTTTTGTAGCTTTAATATATGCAAACTGAGTTAAATTCGAACGAATTTGAGTATTGTGCTAAGGCAATCAACTCAAGTTGATTATGATTTTTGACATATCCTACTTGAAAATCATAATATAATGTAAAGACCCAACCAGAACAGAAAGCAATCACCTCTTAAAAGAACATGACCTTTAATTTCATCTAGTGTGACTTGGCCAGAACAAGGCCACACAAGTCAGGTGAATCTTACATGCAAATGTCATAAATGAAATTAGCCTGTTACCTTCTCTGCTCCCTGACCTCATTTCTTTCATCGTATGTGCTGTTGGGATCATAACAACCCAACAAGAACTCCCAGACGGCCCCTTTAATAGTAGGATGAATTCCCTATTTTAATAAGAAAGTTAGTTTTGTATGTATCCACACTGCAGATAGACCATATACAAGTAAATTATTCAGTTAACACCACATGCAAATTGATTAAAACCTTTACAAAATTTCCATGACTGCACGAGGACTAGTTAAACATTAAATCCAATTTCTACAGACATAAATACACACACGGACAAAAAACAAAAAACCTAACGGATAAAATCATTACGGCAATAAAGCAAAGCACCATTAGGAAACTTCATAAGTGCCATTATAATCCAAAACGTCACATACCTTTCACCTGCTATGTATAATATTTGAAGCAACGATCAGTTAACTTGATGAAAGTTGCAACTAGACAAAAAAAATACAGAGGATTTTCTTGTGATTTAGAAGATAAAGCAAGCTGACATAATTATCACAATGAAGACTCCTCCTTGACCCATTTTGCCTATGCAAATTATCAGATACAATAAAGAAGTGTGATAAAATCAAACAGGTGGCTCATTTATAAAGTTAACAAATGAGAATACAAGACTACCATGGACTTCTTCCTGGATTCTTATATACTTTACAATTACACTTGATAGATGGCAACAACTCTTCAAATAATTATATGTAACCTCATAGACTTTATTAGAAATCTACTTTACCCCTCTCTGGATTCTTCTAAGAACACCAGCCATATCTAAATGACCATCCTCAGTAAATGCCGCGTTCCATCTTCTTGGACTTAACGTTTTCCCAACCTGTCAATATGGTCAGAAGAAAATGATTGAAAAACAATGTCATATAAAAGGAATTAAATTCATTCCAGTTGTCTCTCCTGGATACCTACTGAAACAATATCAATAAGTGTGCATACTGAGAATAAACCTATAGACCAAACATGCAAAGCAATGTTTGCAGCTCTATGGTATGCATGATTTTTATGGCATTACAAACTCATTGACTGCATTTGATCCAATCACTCAGATGATGACAAAAACATGCTTGTTTTCTCCAATTTTACGAAGAAAAAAAAAAAAAAAAAACCAAAAACCTTCACAGAAAGAATATGAACAAAATGCTCTTGCTTACCCTTGCTTTAAAACGGGTCTTGGGGACATCATCCTGGCATTCAGTTCTAATGGGATAGTATGAATCCAGCTCCTCAGTGGCTGTGAAAAACATCCTGATCCAAAATATGCATAGTATTATAAACAGCTGCCACAAACGTAACTGTTCCTCAGATAAAATAAAGATATATGTATAAAAGGAAAATGAGACTGAGAGCGAGCGAGAGAGAAAGAATTCATCCAGTGACATACCCATCTTTCGTGCACAAATTGGACACAGAATTTCCCATTTGCCTTCTAAAATTTCCTAAATTACACACTTAAAATAAACGTTCTGCACGAACCCGCACACAAAAACAAATGCAGCAGCTCCAGATATTCCTTGTTTCCAGCTTTTTTTTTTTTCCTTTTTGATTCAAACTTCACCCAACAGACGATTTTCCATGACGAAACTGCTACCAAATCAAGCAAGGGATATACCTACACACACAAATACTTCATAAAGGATACCTTACAAATGGCGGTCAGATCAAGGATGAGCTATCAACGATGGTGCCCCAACGTCAACGCGCGGAAAGGCGTGATTTTGAAATTTTGAAGGAGAATTTTTGAGATGTCAAACGCGGAACGCCTTTGATTGAGGCCTGATTTTGAATTTTGATGATTGCAAAAATGATGCAGATGAAGGTGAAAAGAAAAATACAGAAATTTGGAAGAGATTTTTTTTTTATTATTATTTTTATTTTTTTATTTTTGGTCCTTTTCCAATATTTGTTTGTGTTGATTTAACAGGCTATTTTACTTGAGTGTGCAAAAATGTAGCTCGACTTGCATTTGAATGGTGAATGGTTTTTCTTCTACTTTTTGTCCTCATATAACTAGGCGGGCAATTTAAGTGAGAGAAATGAAGTAGCGTGCACGAGTTGACCAGTGTGATGTATTGACTTGGAATTTATAGAGACTTTTTTAAATTTAAAAATAAAAAATAATGGTTTATTAAATTTAGATTTTATAAAATTTTTAAAAATCTTTAGATATTCATTTGATTTTAAAAATGTTTTAAAAATTCTTAAGGTATTAAACTTATTTGAGACTGATATTTGTACTTTTTACGTTTTGCTAAAATTTCAAAAGAAACAGTATTAATAACAATAAATTATCAAACGTATTTTTCCAAATTATAGACCTAGGAACGTATGACTAGTAGTTTATTGATATTGGCAAAAAGTACATATCGAGTGTCAACAGTGAGAACAATATATTTTTTTTCTCTGAGTGTTTGTGCATTGAATGGTAGAATTAAGTGTCACTCCATGTGGGGTATTCTCGACGTATTCATATAAACCGTAAATACAACAATTCATGATGACATAAAATGAATCATGTCATCCGAGGGAGTAGTTTATGGACACGTGTCGTGAAAGGCTGTATGAATGATGACACGCAGCGGTTATGCTTGTGAGGATTGGACGTCCACTTCTCAGTGGACAGTTTGTTTTTCCAGTTGGCGTTCACACTAGATCGACAAATCGACACCTATAGTCTTCACGCAGTTCGGCATTAGGGGTTTATAGATTGATACGAACCATTGCGAGGGCTTATGGCCCATACATGTTGGGTCTCATTGATGGCCCATAAAGAAATATAAAAGTGAAGGGCTATTTTTAGACTTTTAAAACTTATTTTACATATATACGATTCATTATAAGTTTTATCATCTTAATTTATTATGGAGATAATATTTTTCAATATACAGAGTGTTTCATGATTTTCATAGATCTCGCTACCTTCTGTGACTTCTGTAATCGACACAATTCCCGTGTCTTCAAAAATTCATACCATATGTGTTGCCGAACATTTTTCATATAGAAAAGAAACTAAACAAATGCAAGCAGATTTTAGTCCGTTCTTTCAAAATC
>BKCP01004224.1:290254-302078 GCA_008636005.1 Striga asiatica
TAGAACAGTGGTTAAAATTTGGGGACGGCATTGATGCATTGTAGACTTGTAGTTTGGTATCCTTTGTGGAGCCAATGAAAGAATAACCTTCGATATATTAACACTACAGAGAATCTGTTTAAACGACAGAACGTGAATGGTGACTTTTGCAATTGTTCTAAAAGTAGGTGTTCGATAACATGTTTGTTAACTAGCTTTTGCAATCAGCTTTTTTGTCCTATCAGCTAAAAATGAAAACGCTGCCCAAGGGAGTGTTTTGAGTTGGCTGTGAGGAAAAAAAATTAAAAGTCACAATTGCCCTCTTAGAGCATTAATTTTTTTATTTTTAATTGTAATAATAAATTGCTATTGACTCACATTTATACTTTTAATTTGTGATGACTTGTTATTGACTTTGTTTATATGACGTGAATATAACTACTTGATTGAGAAATACTTTTATTTTATTATTATTATTTATATTTGTATTATATTTAAATCACTTTAACAAATATTTAAAATATTAATTATTTCTATTTCCTAAATAATTATAAGTTCAGCATAAATTAAAAAATTAAAATGATAAAGTATGTGGATGTCCTTATTAAATAATTTTACATGTTAACAGCTAATTAAAATAATTAATTTTATCAAACACTTTTTTACATATCACTAACACAATCAGCTGGTCAAAACAACTTATACAATCCACTGATCACAACAACTAATGCAAAACAACTTATACAATCCACTGATCACAACAACTAATGCAATCCGCTAACAGCTAACAACTAACATCTGATTACCAAACAAAGCTACGTTAGGTCTGCCTAAATGCAGCTACCTAAAGGCACAAACATTCGACAGAAATTGATGCAACAAGCCAAATAACAAAAATCTGGAAATATAACTTCACATACAACTCTGATACAGATTTTCCACAGTATAACACAAGCATCAAAGATTAAAAAATCCAGTGTACTTTGACGTAAAAGTGCAAGTAGACACTCTAAAAGCTACATACATACTAAAACATTTTATTACAGCCACTGCTGGTTTTTGTGGATGCAGAGAACTGTAGTTACAATAGAAGTGCCACAAATGCTCGACCAAAAAAACGTAACCCGAATATACCGAACCATTAACTCAGAGCACGATAATTTCCCCATTTACAAGGANTATTTTCGGATAGAGAGGAACTCAAAGCTTCGGAGAGGGTCATCTCGAGAGCCCTTGTTAACCGCTGCACGAGAGAAAGGGGATGGTTTTTGGTCAATGCTCGGTTGACTTCGTTGTGTGGTGGACACACGACCAATGCTAGAAACGACCCTGCTGCTCGTGCGGCCATCTAGCCCACCAGACGAGCTTGGTCTGCTGCTTGAAATGGCTGCTCTCTTTGAAGAACTTCCATTACGAGACGTGTGGCCTCTTTCTGAATCAAGTTGCTGCATATGTGTAAAAACGGAGATAAATAAATAAATAAATAAAAATAAGAAAATATGGTAAAGAATAATACTTTTGGTCATTGGGATGATGGGTTTGAGATGTAAAGTTGGATGCAGTATTAATTAATTTTCAAGTTTTCAAATTTACCCTTTCAGTGATTATTACATTAGAATCACATTGAGAATATATGGAAGGAAAGATTAAGTTCGAAGGATTTCAAACACAAGAAAATCATCCACAAAACATTATTATTATTATACCACATCCTTGGAAGAAGGCATATCTTCGGATGTCCTGTGTCTAGAATGTTCACCATGCCGACCAGAACTTGTAGCGTTCCTTCTAGAGAAAGCTTCAACGGCACCTGAGAATCTATCCCGAATATCTTGTCCTACTGAACAGAACAACCAAATCAAGCCTAAGGAAATAGGGATTGTTTACCAGCTAATAATACCAGTCAAGACATAAGAAACACGTCAAATTCATATAATTTAACTGCCACAAACCAACGTTTCTCAAATTGCTTCTCTAGTATATGAAGTTAAGATAGTTTAACGTTTTACCAGTTAATATAAATTTTTCTCATCTTCTAGTACAGTACCATCTTCATCCCACTGCATTCAGTTTATTAGGTTTCCTAACTTTCGCTTAATGCAAAATAAAATTCATTGAAATATTATTCACTTCATAGTTACATAAACACGAGCTAATCAGCTTAACATTGATCACTAACGGAACAACATATCAGGATCGTATGATGTGTATATTTTTGGGTACTCAAAAACTGGTATAAGGCCACAATTACCTGATGTTCTTCCATGTCTCTCACCAGAAATTCCAGCGACAGCATTAGCAGCGGGATTCTGAAAGTCGGTCAATATAAACTGTTAAACTCTTACTAGGAAACATATACGGCATAGATAACCAATCAATTTACCCTCTGTCTGGAACTTGAACCTATCTGAGGATACTTCAGCATTGTCCAATCAAAGACATAGTCAAATTGGTAACCTGCATGAATGTTTCAATTCAACATGTGCACACTGAAATGTAAGATACTCAAAAATGAACAGATACGGAGAAAACAAATTGTTCAATAAGAAAAATCCTAACATAATAAGTTTGAATAAGAACACATAACGCATTAGTATTTCTAATTACCTTCACGAATAAATAGGTCACGGAAAAGCCTCTTTAAGTAGGAATAATCTGGTTTGTCCTCGAATCTTAATGAACGGCAATAGTGAAAGTAAGATATGAACTCCGATGGATATGATTTGCAAAGCACCTGCAACAATTGTTGATAATGTGAACTTTCTTGGATAACAAAGTAAGCCATCAGAGCCGATGCAAACTAAGACAATAGGGAAAATCTACACCATTGGCCCCCTATTGATCAGTTTCGGAATATAATCTATTTCCGCAATACTGCAAAGACTAGGATAAATATGTTTTACAACATTTATTTCCCTAATGGTAATTATTGTTTAAATCCATAGGATTAAATACCTTCACTTTCTATTTTCAGAGGATTAAAGTACTATCACTCATTTCATCAAATTCTGCCGGTGCTGAAAATATAAATATCAGGACCAATCTAAATAAGTGAAACAGAAAAGGAAACAAAATATGCAGAACTAGATTTTGAAGGCATATCAAACTAAATGAACAGATAAGGAAATTTGCATTGTTAGGTTAAAGCAAAACTTTGGGATTTTGGCAACACATGCGAAAGCATGCATTTCAAACAAGGACAATCCATACAAAAAGTCAGAAACGTAATGATGGCACTAATAACCTCTATAGGAGTCAACATTTTCTTCTCACTGATTTTATCATATTTCTGCTTCTTGGTACCAGCTTTAAGTCCCTGCCAGGGAAGGCTGAAAAAATATATGAAAGAAAAGATAAGAAGCGTGTGGCAAGAAAAAGGCAAGAAAACACACAGAGTAATCATCTAAAAATATATGACACACCTTCCTCTCAGAAAATACATTAGGACATAACCAAGAGACTCCAGATCATCCCGTCGGCTTTGTTCTGCCAGGATTAGTGAACAAACATATATAAATATAAAGGAATTACAAATGCCCACGAGAACTTCTGGTTATATAGATGATTTACCAACTCCAAGGTGAGTATTGACACTGGCATAGCGAGCAGTCCCAGTAAGATTCTTATTTTCCCTGAGAGAAAATGTTCAAAAAGAAATACTAAATAAGTAAAGTGATGGTAAGAACAAAAATATGCCACAACTATATTCAGATATTAAACTACTCTATTTTCTAATACATCATCACATAGCATGGAAGCGCCCAGACGGAGTGCCAACAAACTCGCAAGATGCATAACATGCAACGTGCATTTATACCTAGCTTGTTAAATATCTAATCCCCCCAGCAAAAGATGACTGACAGTACCTGTATGGAATGTGTTTATGCGTCTGAAGATCTCTATACTTTTTGGCAAGACCAAAGTCAATTATGTAAACCTGAGTAAATAATGAAGTGTCACTAATACAGCACCGCCATCATAAAGATGTTAATTAGGGCAAGAGGCATTCATAAACCATTAAGCATTTTAAGATGAGGTTTTCTGGAAAAATTACATTTGGAACCCTATGCTATAACACAACTTCAACAGTCACCCAAAGTACAAATTAACTACAAAATCTAGCAAAGAAACAGGCTAAATAAAAACCCAGAGAAGAAAAAATTAAATAATATATCATGTGGCAGTTGCTCAAAATAAAAAATGATAGAAATGCATGCCTGATTCGCTTTGCGCCCCAAGCCCATCAGAAAATTATCAGGCTTTATATCACGATGAAGAAATCCTCTTGAATGCATGTACTCAACTCTGTTGATCTAAAGTAATTACAAACTTAGTCAACACCAATGAAGCTGATCGTTAAAACTGTAGCCCAAGAAAATTATAAATTTCTCAAGTCACTTACTAGTTGATCTGCAAGCATTAACACAGTTTTCAAGCTGAACTTCCTGTTACAATAGTTGAAGAGATCTTCCAGACTAGGACCTAGTAGGTCTATCACCATGACATTATATTCACCCTCAACTCCAAACCACTTCAAGTTGGGAACACCCGCTATATGGTAAGAGAAAGCAACACACGGTTGAATTCATGTGAAATGAAATAATTTCCAATTCATGCTTCCAAAGAGAATATTCTCTACCACCATCAACCAACCCTCACATTTAAATGCATTAAAGAATCCAAACTCAGAGAAAAACAAGTGATGAGGACAGAAGACGTTTCAATCACTATCAATGCAGACATATTCAACTCATCTAAATTAGGTCAAAGAGCCTTATCAGGAGAATAGGAAATACTAGTCATGAAAGAGGAGTCATAATATTGATTTGGCATTGCCTCCATCAACCACATAGCCATAATGCAGATAAGTAACTTTAAATATTAACTAATTGATCTTCAACCCGCCACACAGCAACCAAACAAAAAAAAAAGGCAAAAAGAAAAGTAAGAAAAGGAAAAGAAAAGACCAACAACGCACTATAAGGTTTCAGAAAAGTTGAAATTGATATTTCTAGCCATCTTTGTAACTTGGTTAATATAATCAAGATTCAAGAGTATGCAAATTAGGAAGCACTTCATCCAACAATTTCGATTTCCAATCTAATTATATGTATCAGTCTCTTCAGACTAGTCCCCATAGAAACATGTATATGTCTACATAAATACGAGGGATAACAAAAGAGAACTTACTCCCTCCTTGTAGAAGCATATAAATCTTTGACTCATAGTGAAGTTGAGGATGCTTGGTCTTCACAGATTCCTAATAAATGGTAACAGAAGTACGGAAAACAAAGACATTCTGATCATTAAGTTCATAAATATTATAAAAAATATCAACTTGTCCAAGTAAAACTTATCTCAACAAAGGTAACCTAAATATTACACATTAAGTTCTACACTTCATAAATATATAATTAAGTGGCACGGCCACAAGTCTATTTAGTTCATTAGTTTGAATTAAAAACGCTCGTAGCATTTTAGGCACAGTTTGACGAAGTTCAACCAATTTAAAGGTACCTCGATCTTAATAAAAGCAGCTACACTCATTGTTGGATTTTAGTTGATAATGCCAATTATTATTTTAGCACTAGAGAGAAAGCATGTGATTGGATTTAAGTCGATAATCCCTTGAAACAAACACTGGAAACAATAAAATCATTTAGGCAGCCCCATAAAAGTATTCAACTCTAGGTTTTCGTTTTGGCAGTCATACAAACCATAACATAAAGACAGACTATTAACGAGCATTCCATTTGAAAAGCAATACCAGCTTAATGGCAACCTCTTCTCCGTTTTGGATGTTCACACCTACACCAATGCAACAAATTGACATAAATTTTGTAGAAATGGAAGAAACACGGTACTTGCAGTGATCCGAAAGGAACAGGTGAGAAAGAGGAGGAAAACTAAAAGAGGGGAAACACATAAAAGCCAAAATATTATCAACCAAATCATGAAAGTTAAAGAGGATACCTAGAAAGAGCTCGCCAAATGAGCCACCCCCAATTTTCCTCCCAAGTTTATATTTTCCTCCCACAACATGATCCATTGCAATGGACTCGAGCAGAAAATAAAAATATAAATATCAAATATTACCCCCCCAACAAAAAGAAGGTGTAAAATTCGGCCTTAATTAGAAACTTCAAAAAACCGTCTCCAGACTAGAAATGTGCAGAGATAAACGTAATGGAAGTTCTGAATCCTTAATCTACACGGTGGGATCCAACAAATTAGCAAAGATAATTTAGCAAGAAATTCTATTTGCCCCCAGCAACATCGTCAAATATACAGAAAACCCTAAACCGAAGCCCAAATTGCTAGCTCACGATCCCCAGATGCTGATCTCATCGAGCAGAGCCCGAAAACGACCATCAAAATCGAGCACCGACGTTTTTACCAGCGGATTAAGTGCTAATTTGCCTGATTGTTGAAAAATATTGGGAAAAACAGAAGGATGGTGATGATTATGGCGAAGAAAAAATTGCAGAGGGCAGACAAAGGAGCGGAAATTGAGGGATTAAAAGAGAGAAGAGAGAGAAAGGGAGGTGTAGAAAGAGAAAGGGAGGGTGAGCAAGACAATGGATTGTGTGTGTAAAAGGGCAAAAATGAGGTTAGAGTGGGAAGGTTGATGATTGGTGATATAAAAGAGTGAGTGGTGGCTGTTGGGAAAACAAATGCAACTACTTTATTTGTTTTTGTTAAAAAAAAAAAAAATAAATAAAAAAATAAAAAATCTTTTTTATTATATAAAAAATCCTAATTTGGTAAATTCACCTTATTTGTTGTATTTTTAATAACAAATCCTAATAAGGTACGCTCGGACCGATTGTGAAGTATTGCTTGGCCTCAAGGAATATCCAAGTCAAAAACTCGTTAGAGTCCCTGAAGCACCTCACCTCATCAGCTCGAGTTGATAATGCTTTAGAAAACGAGCTCCCTGGAGTGATGACAGGAAAGAGGCTCGACTCCTCTCATGAGCTTGTTCCACGTGTTCGTCCATAGAAGTTTTCAGTTGGACGAGTTGGGCTTACAGGTTGGCGTTCTCGGCAGTCTTGGCCTCAAGCTCCAAGGTCAAACGAGTGACATCCCCCTTAGTGTAGTTGACCAGAGCCCGCAGAGTGACGTTGGCAGCCTCAAGATCTTCAACCTTTTCTTTCAACTTGGAGACATCATCAGAGTCGCCATTCAAAGCCTCATGAAGGATGGGGTCTAGGTTGGACATAGCATGCAAGGAAAAAGAGTGGTTAACTCAAAACATAAAAAGATGTATAGTGAAAACAAAAAAAAGATTAAAGCAGGTTATACATGCACATAGTGATTGATCGTGTAGCTAGCTCGGGCCACTTTGTTGCCCGACCAATGACCAGTTTCTCCATTCAAAAAAATGAAGAGGAGGTATGTGGCCTGGGTCCCGACGTCTTTGTTGATCACGAAATGGTTGGGTTGCTCAACACTAGTCGCGGTGCATTCTGTTGGACGATTTACCTCCTTTACGCTCAGGGGCGATATGCTTCGAGTTGGCCTGCTCGGTTGGCTTGTGGGGATCGAGAGTTGACTTTTTTTTTGTTAGGAGGATCGAGCTACAATACCTTAGTGGTTCTGGTTGCTCGATAGTGGCTTTAACCTCCTTCAAGCTGGAGGTAAGTTCAACGGCCANAAAAGATTTAGTTAATGGATTGAGGTCGTGCAAAAAAGTCATTTATTAAATAAAATAATAAAAAATGCCTACCCAGATCAATGATCCTGAGGGCATTGCAGGAGGACAACCCACAGTGGAAAAGGACTTAAGGGTTTTCGCTAAGTTGCATGATGTTTATGTTAGTGTTATATACTGAAAGCTTGGCTTTGCATGATATTACACATTTACCTTTTATAAATGAGAATCATGTTAGATTAAACAAGTTCTACGTTCTGTTGTTCTGCACTTAGATAGTGTGGGTCGTCATCGAGCGAACCGAAGATCACTCTATCAGTTACTTGCGAACGAGAATAGTTGTTCACAACCTAGATGGACATGAACACTCTATCCGAACGGTTGTAGTGTCAATTGTACAGTTTGTCTTGACTGATTAGTTGCACTAGTACATTTATGTATTGAACAGGATCCCAGAGAGGAGAAGTTCATTTTATACTGATCGTCGTAAATGAACTAGGCCTCGGTTAATTACTGCGTTCTCTTAACCCGTAAGATATTAAACAGGCAGATATATATAATATATATTACTTTGATTCACATGGGTGAGGTTCAGTTCGCTGGATTAATATTCCTACTGTTTTGGGTAATATTATTATATATAGGATGTGCTGTTAGGATATTTACGGTCACCATGTGCGTTAGTTTGATGATGTCCCCGGAGTGAGTTCATGAAGGATTGTTATGCTAAACCCTGCAGGTGGATTAAATTCCGGCATAATAAGAATGTGATGAACGAGCGCTAGCTTCGGTGAAATAATAATAAATTAATTAATTCTTGATTGTCAGTAATCGAATTAATTAATGGACATTATATCTTAAACGTGGGGAGGTAAATCGAGTAATTATTATTGGAGTCTCAAATGTAATTTGGGCTAGGAAGAGGGAGTGCAATAATATAATGTTGGTGGCCCATTAATATTATTTAATTAATTAGAGGAGTGGGCTTGGCCCACAGTTAGTCTAATTAATTAAGGAGCCATTTTTCTAATCTCCTTAGGGTCCCTACTGTAGCTCTATATATACATCATTAAGCTCATGAGAAGAGAACAGAAGTCTCATTCACACGAGATATACGCCTCACATGCCTCTCTCTCTCTAGATCTCATTCGAGCTTTATCTTCTTCTTGTTGCTCCACTGGTACAAGTTGAAGAAGGGTGTATTGAGTAATACAGTAGAAGATCTGTAGGTAAACCGAGACGAAATATATTTTGACCTACAGAACTAACCGGAAGTCCGATTGAGACGTACAGTATACCAGACGACCGTCTCGACGAGAGCTTTTCATCGCCGCCGACGTCTCCGGATTCCGACGTCGCACGCGCCCTCACGCGCCTCCGGAAGGAGCCTGACTGCAAAAATTCGTTTTTATCTGTTTGCATCCGTTTGATCCGATCTTGATCTGATCTTGTTTGTGCAACCCAAGACGTGATTTGCGGTCAATCAATTGCGGTCAACCGTTCGTGGTCAACCAGATCTACATAAATTTTAAGCCGTAAGTTCTCTACGTCAAACCTTTAGATCCGCTGCGCATAGGTTACGTTTGCTATTGAATTCGTGATTTGTACATAACGAGATCCTCACAGATCCCAACAGTTTAAGGATTTTTTTGTTTCATTCAGTGATTAGTGCAGCAAAGGTTTTGGGAGGCTTGGGTTTTGAGCTAGCCAGGGAGCTCGTCTAGCCACTCAGGAGAAAATTTGAAGGTGGGGGAGGTTGACAATGATATATTTGTTTTTCCAAGTTGTGACGTTGAAAGGGTGGTTTTGAAGGAAGTTGGAACCATTACAACCAGAGAGGTAGTAAGAGCCTTTTTGGGGTGAGCCAGTAGTAGTAAAAAAAAAGTCGGTGTCTAACTTGTGAAATCGACACGGACTCAGGATGGTGAACCCGACCATGATGTTGATCGATTTTAGAGTGAAGTGGTTTAGAGGGATGTAGTAGAGTCGGTTAAGTTCTATCAGGTCGTCCCAAAGAGAGAATTTCAATCCATCTTGGTTTTGGCCGAGGATAAAAGAGTAATATCCCAAATAGGGCTGGTCAAAGGGTTCACCGACCTTGGGAACCCAGAGGTCCCAAGACCGTGGAATCTCACAGTCATGGAGGAGAGTTGTGATGTAGTCATTGGAAATGAAGTTATGGGATTTGGCTTAACAAGTTTCACCAGATCGGGTACCTCGGCTTTCTTACCTTTTATAATGGTGATCTGGCCTTTCTATTTACATGAGAGTGGAGGGCTAAGTCGAAGTAGGATAAAAGGTGTTGTAGGGTTTTGAAGAGACGTTTCTAATAAGCGCGACTCCCCAAGTCGACTAATTAAAGACATTTAAGGCTGAAAAGACAGGTTGGGTTCAATGAATCATTCTTGCACAAGACTTGATAGCTTGTTCAATAATGGTTGGCTAGATGATATAGCACCCCAAATAGCTAGATGGACCGGCCTGAGTGGTTAGCTCGGATACGACTGGTCTAGGGGAGCTTTAGTTCGGTCTTAGTGCTCGACCTCGTCAAGGAGCTCACTTATGCAACTCCGGATATGGGTCGACCTGATTAGAAGGCTTGGATGTCGGGTTCCTTTAGGAGCTCGAAAATACGAGAGGACCTCATGACCCGGAGGTCGTTAGTGTGAAGGTCGTGGTTATGACATGGTTATAGTCCGTGGCAGATAGGTTGTGAGGTCGTTCATACGATCTAAGGACCTAAGTGTCGTATGGTAAAAGGAGACAGAATCCTTCAAAGATGGAAATGTATCTCGCTAAAGAATCTAAGATCCTAGAGATGTGATAAGCTAAAAAAGTAGATACGGTTTGATCTTTTTTCTAGTCGGCACTCTACTTGGGCAACAAAATACCTTAATATATAAAGGGTGATCACAGGCGAGTATTGACTTAAGCGAGGTTTTTATGCTGATACTCCCCCAGTGTATAAAGTTCATCAGAATTCAAGATAAAAAGTTGTTAGTGGTGATACCAGTTTCACCCGGTCCAAAAATAAATTTACATATCACACTCTTTAGAGAAACAGAGGTATTTAGAAGAGATTACAAGTCTTTTACCACATCCCGTGATCTATTTGAAAATGTCCTTTGGATTCCTACAATTTGTGAATTTCTTCGTCTTTTCCTTTGTTTTTCCTTTTCTTTTTCTTTCTTTTCTTTAATAGTCAAAATTATTAAGAAAGCCGGGCTCATAATTTGCTTTGGTAAACTGATAGATAATAATTAAGTATTTATACTCTAAAAAACACGACATAATATGATATTTTATAGAATTGTATGCGAACATATATGGCGTGCACAATTATGAATTTGTTTTGGTAAATACAAGATATAAATATGCAAAAGTTACAGCTTACTTTTTCTTCGTATCTTGATCGAAAATTTTGTTGCCAACAATCTTAACTCTAATTTGTCCTGTTCGTCTAACTGGTGAGGTTAAACTATTATTTTACAGACTACACTCGACACATTACAAATGACATATAAACCTATACCAAAATCACTTTTTGAATTACGTGGAGTGTTGGGTAAAATAAACCCCTAATATACTAAACGTTATTTTGGTGAACAATACAAAAGCAAAAAAAAAAAAATGATAAGGAGCAATAACCATTTTTCTTAAATTAATTATTTACCATCACTAGTTTGCTAAACATTAAAAAAAGACGAGAACAAAAGCAAATATATGGCGTGTAATTTGTGTTTGACCTTCATCACATATATATAGACCTTGAATTACACCTTTTTAAAAGTTCGTATTATATAGTTTCTAGACCTACAATTGCAACTTTTGGCGATCCAAACTAAGATTTGATATATATATATTTTTTCAATCAATTTCATGTTTTTTGGTTGGCTCCTTTCTTTCCCTACGATAGTTTTTTCGCCGCACCTCTCCATCTGCGGGTTGACATCAATTCTCCTAGCGTTGTCGGTACTTCCTCCGGCTTGGATTTCCACCTTTTTTCGAGCGGCCACGACTAGGCTTGGAATTGTCGATTTTCCGTTGGTGCTGCCGATGTTGGTTGTCGTCGGCAGCCGACTCCGAGATTTATGTTTCTCTCTCCCCTAGTCATCTATTTTTCTCTCCCTAGTGTTGGGTTGGGGAGGGCTCTGACAGGAGCACTCTTCATCTCCTATCGTTTTTCTATTG
>BKCP01004224.1:302983-324022 GCA_008636005.1 Striga asiatica
CGTATCAATTAGCTATCTACTAATCGTCAAACATGTAATTTAATTGCATTGTAACTTGTAAGTAACAGTTTGAATTTTGAAATGATATTTTTGAATAAAAAAGACGTAACTAAAAAAAAAATCAAAATATGAACCTTTTGGAAGAGATTATTGTAATACTCTTTGTTGTTACATATAAAACAACTAATTCCATAGCAAACTATTTATATAATCAACTAATCTAATCAGTTAATCAAAATTGTTAGGATTCAATTATTTATTCGTTGTCAACTAATTCAATCAACTACGCGTTATCGATTAATTCAATCGGCTAACTGCTAATTGCCAAACATGACGTGTAATTGGGATCGACTTAGGCCAAGAAATTTGTGAAACTGTGAACATCAAAAGAAGAAAAGAGAAAGAAAACATAAACAAGAGTGGTGTGATTAAAGTCTAATGAACAAAGAAAAAGAGGCTCCACTCAGAAACGTGCGTACAATAACACAACTCTTCCATTTCAATCAAAGGAATAATGTACTTGTTAATACATTTCATTTTCTTTATCCTCCAATTCTTAGTATCAAGTTGTTTTAAAGGGGTTAAAAAAAAGTCGTTTTAAAGGGACGTTATTGGAATTTTGTTCTCCAGTGCTTAAGATAAAGTTGTGTTTAAAGGGAGGTTTTGGGCAGATTGCACGCTGATTCTTGATTTCCATATATTTATTTTATAATTGTTCTTTATTTTATTCTAATTTTTTGTCACCTATGATCTGTTGGCATATTGTTTCGTCAATATCATCCATTTGATATATAGTTAGCGTATGAATGTAAAATTAATAAATTGAACCTCACAAGTTTGACCCATTAAACTAGCTAATTGTATGCTTATTTGATTATTGTTTCGACAAAATGATATTTTTGAAAAGCTAAATATAAAAGCATATTGGAAATAGAATATTTGTATATAACATGTCAACATGAAACTTTATATCCGTATGATCAATGATAAAACGACATTATTCATTCGTATGACTCGTTAGATAACTTCTATTACATATTATATTATTTATTCAATTTATTTCTTCTTTTCAACCAATTAGAAATTTACACATGTCAAAATAAACCATCTTTAATATTAATCATTGGAGACACAATTTCTTAATCTCCTTCCTTCATGCCATGCAACTCAAAATGGACAAGATACCATTGGAGATGCTCTTAGGTTGCTCCTTGACGCGATCATACTTCGGTATTTTTCGGCTCGCCGTGCGTGGCTACATCATTTTGTATATACAATATAGATTTAAAATTAAATATCAATAAAAGATTAATTTAATATATCATGTCTGAAAAACTGTAACAAATAAAAGTATTACTATTAAGTTTTAAAATATATATACAGTTCAAGTTTTTATAACAATGATTTTACAATTAGCATTAATGGTAGTTCAAAGTTTTCATAAAGATACTTGTAAAAATTTATTTATTATATATATTAAATATGAATATCAAATCAAAAATTGTTGTAAGATAACTAATTAGATGTATGATATTTAAAAAAGAGCAATAAATTAAATAAAGCATTATTATATTTAAATTACATGCATTATTCTGAAACACTATGAAGTAAATAATTAACTCATATAATTGTGAAAAACAATAAAATTACACATACTATTAAAAAAATTAAAAAGATGACCCAAGATCTTAACTATATACAAGTTAGGGATCAGACCTCAATCTCCTATATTTCTGGGTATTTCTTCGTAAAAAATACTAAATATAATAGATTTTTGTGCCCTTTTTAGAATAAATAGAGAAAACGTTCAATTTTAGAAGATAATTTCGTACTAAATTTAGAGCATGTTTGTTTATAAGATTTTCTCAAAAAATTTCTAATATTTTAACTCAATCACTTTTTTTAACTTATCTTTAACTCAACTCCACTATCACCAATATTATCAATATAATTAAATACTATCAATCAATCAATCATACACACCACATCAACCTTAATTTACTATTCATCCACTCACATTATTTTAACTAACCATCACTTCAAATCATCTCTCTCATACTTTTACATCAAATCAATTTTAATTATTTTATTTTAAATATTATTTTAATATATCCACTAACATCTAACCATACCACCTTTTTCAAAATTAAACAATCCAAACCAAAAAAATCTAAGGGGGTGATTGGATATGAATTCACCTAGTAAAAAACTGGTTATTTTTTAACTATAGTTAAATTTGAAAAAAGGTGGTATGGTTAGTTGTTAGTGGATATATTAAAATAATATTTAAAGTAAAATAATTAAAGTTGATTTGATGTAAAAGTAGGAGAAAATGATTGGAAGTGATAGTTAGTTAAAATTATGTGAGTAGATGAATAGTGAATTAAAGTTGATGTGATGTGTAAGACTGATTTGGTGATATTATTTAATTATATTGATAATATTGGAGATAGTGGAGTTGAATTAAAGTTGAGTTAAATTTGAGTTTTGATTGAGTTTTTTACTGTAGAAATGATAGACAATCGCCCCCTAAACAAAACCAAAAATTTTCTAAACAAACATGCTCTTAGAAATATCTCTCATATGAAAAGTCCAAAAACGAATATAAATAGGAGCCGACCCACAAAACTCAGTTTAGTCTGGGAACCCTAATTGCCGAGCGCCTCTGTGGGGTTTAAGAGCGCATTCAAAAGACGATCGATCTTCTGGTAAATTTCTCGGCCGAAGTATGGGCTATTCAATTTCAACCCCATCTTTGTGTTAATTTTTCCTTGTTCATGATATGTGTAATCTTGCTCATTTGTAAGCATGACTTACCTTGGGACTGATTTTTCATTCACTCGTTCTGTTTTTCTTAGTGCAGACCCAAAATAGCTAAAATGTATCTCCAATTTTATATCAATGAAAATGGTGATAAAGTTTACACCACAAAGGTACTTTTGAATTTGGTTCACTCGCTCTGTATATAGCTCGTCGTAGATTACTATTATTGTTATTCTCAATGTCTGACTTATCCCCTTTTAATGTACTGCAAAAAGTTTATAACATGTGTGTTTGAGAGAGAGAGCGTTGTTGTTTGTTGATTTGTTGATAATTAACCCTGATGCTCCATGGTTTAGGCTGCCATACTCTACCAACCAATATACATACTTTCATACTAAAATGTCGTACTTTAAAATACAATATAAACATAAAAATGTTACATTTTTTGTTTTTGTAAAAAGTATGTTGCCTAATCTAACGACATCTTTGGGATTAGATGCATATGTATCATCAAATTATAGATCATTATGTATTTTATAGATGTGCTGGAAAAATTAACTTCATCTACTTGTCGTGTTTGTGGCTATCCCTCCCCTTATTGTCTTTGTGTGTGTAGAAAATTGAAGCCATATATGGGGAAAATTTGTTTTCATTTCATTTCATGCAAAATCAGTTCGACATGAAGCGGGTCGAAGAGCATTTAAACCCACCCCAAATTCAAACTGAAACTACATAACTAAAGAAATGAACGAAATGACATCGTTTCTATCAATAAAACGTAAAGCCAAAAAACACAAAACGAAATGCCATTTTTAACAAAAAGAAACAAAAAGAGAAAGAAACAAGCTGCTCCATGCAAGCATTCATACCTTCATACATCTTCAACACCTCCTCCTAAAGTCCTCAAGTTGGAGCAAGACTGAAAACCATGCCCAACTTGGAAATAAGAAGCTTGAAGTGTGTAGCAGACAGAATTTTAGTTCTCCATGCATGTGAAGCAGCTCGTTTCTTTCTTTTTTTTGTCTCGCTTCTTTTAAAACTCGCATTTTCTTTTGTGTCTTGTGTCTTTTGGCTTTACATTTTAGTAAAACGGTGTCGTTCTGTTCATTTCCTTAATTGTTTAATTGTTAGTTTGGACTCTAAGCGATGTCGTTTTAGTTTGAATTTGGGCAGGGTTTGCTCTTTACCCGCTTCATGTCGAACTGATTTTGCATGAAATGAAAACAGATTTTCCCCACATATTTGTTGACTTTCATTTTCTACAGTGTGTATGCGAGTGTCCGTCTTCCTTTAGTTTTGTGTATGCCGAAAGATGATATTTAGAGTTGTACTTTTATATATTCTGGTCAATCATGTTCTATTTGAGTTGAATCTATAGGTTATAATCATTGATTTATGGCACTTGTGTAGGAAGAGATGGNAACATTTTTTTTATTAATCAGTTGTTGCTCATATGTGTGGGTATGCACGTCTGGGTTGGTACTCCCAAAATATTATTTGCAAAGTATTTCTGTATGAATTATGTGGTTTGGAGTGTTGGGCAGTGTTATATAGGATAAAATGTGATCCTTCGAGATTGTCCAGACTTTATATATATATATATATGGTATCCTGCAGAAGGACATTGTAGAAATAAAATTACTGTTCGGGAAGAATTACTGTTCTCTCATCTTGTAATGAAAAATCAAAACAAAATTACGGTATCCTGCACCTTAAGATCATTGTAGAAACACACGAACATTTGCTGGTAAAATGGTATCTCCATTCATTTCATATCGAACATTCTTCTGTTCGGGAAAGGAAAATGTAATAATTCAATCTGTTGATTGCATGCATTATTAGCTTTTTGTATTTATTATGGTCCTTAACGTACTATCCATTTCTACATCGCAGCTCGCTTCTCCCCTGATGACAAATTCTCGAGGCAGAGAATTCTACTCAAGAAACGCTTTGGTTTGCTGCCAACACAACAACCGGCGCCCAAGTATTGAGTCTCCCCACTAAGGCTTTTGCATACTAAAATGCTGGGGGACCTCACATTTTTATAATCTCTTGTGTTCTAGATTTTTGTCACACTTAAACTCAGATTTTTGTGTTATTATTGCTTGATTGTTACTTCTCAAGTTGTTTTTGAGTTATGTTGTCTGAATGGTTGAGTTGCTGAAAATACATTTAATAAGCATGTGGTACACTTAACATTGTGATACTATCAAATTCAACGGTCAAGATCTTGCTAGCTCATGATTTGGCAATTTGATAAAGTAGATTAACTGGTTTTCACGCCAATGAAAAGATTCATCTAATGGGCCTCTATAGGTTGGGACTTAAACTAAGAAGAAAAAGTCTACTATGAAAGACTATCCAACCATGATTACAGCTAAATGACTCCTCTTAATTTTAATTAAACTATTAAAAAATCATTTTTTTTACTAGCTGAATAAGATCCTGCTAAGGCGCTACATCATAGTCTACCATTAGAGGCCATCCAACCATGATTACCGCTAAAAGACCCCTCATAATTTTAAATAGACTATTAAAAAATCAATTATTTTACTAGCTGAGTTAACTTTTCCTCCTGCCCTTTTTTGTTCCTTTTCAATTGCGAACCCATTCCAACTGTTACACCTAACCAGCTTGAGTTGCCATTGGGCCAACTTCTGTTCTCATAACAACGCGAACCTGAATAAAGCCCACTTTTAAGTTCGGTCGGCCCATTCATAAAAGCCTGTTTATAGAGCGGGGGCATAATTGGAATTGTGCAATACGTCACGCTTCGTAGACTTTGGTCTCTCTTTTATAACAGCTCAACATCAGAACTGTGAGCTCAGTCACTGGAAACGTAGACTCACAAATTCTTCTCTACAGTAAGTAAGCGTTCTCTCTAGATTTTTTATTTTTCCCCTTACATTTTGGTAATAGGGTTTATATTCATTGATCATCCTTGAATTAGCCTATAAATTTTCCAGGATGGCGCCGAATTTTGGATTTCTGGTTGTGGCATTTTTGGTTTTGGCGTGGAGATGTGAATCGGCCGCCTTCGGTCCGGTGTCTGAACTCCATCGATCTGCAGCGTTGGAGATTTTTAATGCTGCCGATGGGTCTTTTGGAAGGTGCTTATTTAATTATTTTAAACCTTGTTCGAAACCCGTCCTCCCGCGGGTTTGTTAGGTTTCAATGTTGTATCTTTTTTAACTGGAAAAATTTAGCTGCGTTGTTGTCGTGTTTGTAAAGGGGGAATTTTGAGCTAGTTCTGTACTTTGGTAGTGATGATTAGGGAGATCTGTTGTTTTGGATGATTGCTAAACCATGAAATGTGGTTAGTTTGTTACCGCTGCAGTGCTAAAGAAAAACCCAAAAATCTTGTTTTGTGAACTTTTGGCTTAGTGCGTTTTAAGCTAGTTCGTTTGAATTTTTGTCTGCCTTCCTTTCATCGAGCAATTATTGTTCCTCTGTGTAGCGGGTGGTTTTTCTCTTGACTTTTGTATAATTTTCTGTAAGTATGGGAATTTATCATCAAAGTTGAATGAGGGTCGTGTTGCATTTTGCTGATTATCCTACATACTTCTATGGTTGTTCAAGCTTTTTGTAAGAATAGTATAAAAGAAGAAGTGGATATATAAATTGCGAAGCATTTCTTTCACTATTTGTTTTAGTGCCGAATGGCATCATTTGTGCAATAATTTTGTCTTTGGTGGTGCCTTATGGTACTTAATAAAGTTGATTTATAACATGAAGCATAAATTTGAAATTTGTGTATAAAGAGTTGGCTTTCTCACATGGTTGCTACTGTTTCCAGTCTGGAGGATACGTACGAGGCATTAAAGACATTTGAGGTTCTTGGGATTGAAAAGAAGTTTGATGTTAAAACTTCTGCATGTGCATCTGTAGCGAGCACCCTATTGTCTGCTTCGTCAGCTGTGAAGGATTTATTCCATGCTCTTAGCGTCAATGGCCTACTGAAGTGTGAGCTCAAGAATGAGGCTTTTAGGGTATTAAAATTTATGCTTTTCTTATCAATGTATTTTGTTTGACATCTCCTCCTCTTCAACGAGAAAAATGTTTTTTACCCTAGTATCTTTCTTTCACTGCAGGGAGTTGAATCTAGACTTCAAGATTCTCTGAGTGTTGCGAATTCACTTCTTCATTATTACTATTCTGTAGGAGGTCTAGTCCTGTTGAAGGTACCATGCTTTCATTCAATATGATCTCTTAAATTTCCTCTCATCCTATAGTTCGTTAGGATTTTGTTTAAAAAGAAAAAGTTCTCACAGAATTAAGATAAGTAGTTTGTGAGGGATTTTTTAATGTGTGAACATAAGTGTATTTAATGAGATTTCTATCCATTTGTAGCTATTTGGTGAAGCATCTGTTGCGAGTTTCATTTTAATTTGATTTGATTTGTAGTTTGACTAATTTTTCCATGTTGACTTTTGTTTTAATTTTTGTTTGGATTAAGCATTTATTTTTGGTGCGATGAGTTTGAGCTTCTTACTTGTTCATCTGAAAATCAGGATCAGACTTCTGAAGTTGATGTTCACCTTAATGATGCTGATAAGATATTTCGCTCTATTAAGGTAAACTCAGGATTCGTTGCATATATTGACAGATTAATTTGCTGTTTGCCAAACTTAACTCTTTGTAATATTTCAAAATGCGTAATATGTTGCCGATGCTTTCCAGTCTCTAAGTCAGAGTGATGGGAGGTGGCGCATTAGTTCCAACAACCCAGAATCTAGTAATGATGCTGCGGGTAATATCACACGCCTATATCTTAAGTTACCCATGCTAAGTAGTAACAACAAAAGACGCCGTTACATTTTAGCTGATTGCTTACTTTGTTCCTTTATGTTTCGACACAACAAGATTTTTTATTCGTTTTGACTTGTTTTTAATTGCTGCTTACCTTGTAATTTGTTTTTGCAGGGATAGCACTTGAAACCCTTGCTGGGGTAATTTCTTTAGCATCTTCTGAGATTGATCATTCTCTGGTGAGTGATATCTTTTCTTATTACCAATGTATTGTGATGGAATTTGATGAAATCAGTATTTCTTTTTCCCTACCTTCATATTAATGTTGAAGACAAATGAATGATGCAATTATCCTGAGGGTATCAACCTGAAAGTTCCATAATTTACCTAGCCTCTCGTGATGGAGATACTGATTTGTTCCATCATTTTTACTTATATTGTGACTGTTGACCATTCTACTGATGTGTATACCTAATTTTAAAGTATTATCGACTGCTCTTATAACCAAATGCATTCGCTTGGATATTATGAGATTACTTACAATGAATATGTAATATATCTATATATGTGTGTGTGTGTGTGTGTGTTGTTCGTTTGTGTGTGTGAGACATGATACGAATCATTATGATTGTATTAATTTTTATGATTCTATTCCATAGTAACTCGTGTGTGGGTGGCTAATTTCATTTACTTTTTAGTTTTCCGAAAGGCAGAAGTTATAGCATTCTGATTCTATTCTGCTTACCATATCCCAGATTGCTACTCTGAAAAGTGACATTGGGAAGCTTTTTGATGGCATTGAAAGATACGGTATGTTGCTCCTTGTTTTTCCTCTACGGTTCAGCTTTCTTGCAATTACTCTATCAATTACTGTATTTGATATTAGTGGCATAGGGGTCTCTATTTAATGATTTCTTGGAAATGATCACTGCAAGGAAAAAAGAGTCAACGATCCTTTTTGATTTTGTAATATATTGTTAATCTGTTTGTTTCTGTGTGGTGACTGTGTTTTGGTCGTAAAAGAAAAAACCACTTATCTTTACTATTGCTGAACTAGTTTTGGCATGGCAATCTTTTGTTTTCAAGCGCTGCTACAGTAGTATGCAGTATGGACATGAGCAGATGAGTACACTTATTTTAATCAATCACCCTCCATTTGTTAAAGAAACTTTAAATTCTTTTATTTTATCTGGGTAAAACATGTTCTCATTTCTATTTCAGACATCAATGTACGACTTTCAAATTTGAAATGTGTACATATTAAGGATTTGTGCTTCTTGCTTGTTTCATGAGATAAGAGGCTAACACGGTGTATCATTTGTAAATGAAGTTATGTGGAGTGCTGAAAGTGTCCCTCAAATTCTAACATGTAAAGTCCATTCTCAACTTTGGATAGGTGCTTCGCATGTCCATTCTCAACTTGATCACACTTTTCTATTCTCACATTTTGGTTGGTGCTAACTATCATTTGTATTTGTATCATAGCTTTAAATGGCGAATGGCGAGGCGATTAGCCCATGGCCTCGCCACGAGGCGAGGTGGTTCGCCATGGCGAGGCCTCGGCTACACAAGTCCCCAAAATGTAGAAAAACAATATTATAGATGGTGCAATTATATATTTATGTTCATACGACAAAAATAACATCAAATGGATTTTTATATTAAATTATAAACAGAAAATAGCTATATAGTAATTATTATAATATTTGAAAAAAAATTCAGATATTTAACAAGCATTAATTGGTCAATTGATAAACTAAAGATTAGACACCTATTACTATGTTTTAAGAAATTAAACAAACAAGTTAAACATAAAATGATAAATAATAAATTAAACAATAAGTAAAAAAAAAGGACTGCACAGCACTGGTGGCTGGAGTGCGACTAGCTGGTGGCGGCGGAGGTGAATGGTGGGGCTCAGTGGAGGTCGGATTTTGAGTTTTCTGCCCTGTGAAACTCTCTGTTCGACGCGAGCCTTTCTTTTCTTTTTGATTTAACGTCTTCCTTTCCACAGATAAAAGCACAACATATTTTTTTTTTTTTTAAAACAGAAAGGTGCTGAGCCGTGCCTCACAGGCGCCTCTCGCGCGAAAAGGTGAGCCGGGGTGGATTAAGGCGTGCGCCTCGGAAATGGGGCCGCCTCAGGCAGTTGCGAGGTGGCTTAACCCTTGCCTCGGTCGCCTCTCGCCATGGCGTCGCCATTTTAATCATGATTAATATATATCATGTATAACAAGCAATTTCCTTGTCGAATCAAATCGAGATAACCATATGTTATGACTCTGTTTTCTAATCTTCAGTACTAATCTTTTATTCTACCTGCTGTGTCCGACAATATAACTGGCAAAAGACTGGCCTGATTATGTCTTATCTTATCTGAATTGTTAAGGAATGATTATACTCTGCTATTGTGTTTGAATTGTTCTACATATTAACTCCTTTTTATTTTCTTTCTTCTCTTGTGTGTTTAGATGATGGAACTTGTTACTTTGATGAGAAACTTGTTGATGCACGTGGCCATCAGGGTCCTCTTTCAGCTTCCGCATCAGTAATTCGTGGAATCACAGCTTTTGCTGAAGTCACCAATGAAAGTTTAAATGTATGCTGTTCAATTTGTTTTGTGTGTGTTTTTCATTAATTACTTATCTTCCTTAGGAGCTTCTTAATCTAATGGTTTCATAATTGCAGCTTCCGGGGGAGAAAATTTTGGGTTTGGCCAAATTTTTTCTTGGTGTTGGAATTCCTGGAAGTGCTAAAGACTTGTATTACCAAATTCATGCCTTGGCATGCTTGGAAAACATTAGGCAAGTCATAGTTACTTCTTCTTATGGAACTCCCTCTGTATTTCACCTTCCCCATTCTCAATTTTCTGCCTCTCCTTATAATTCTGTTAAAAAGTTACTTTCTGAATTCATGTTCTGATATGATATGTTTTAGTTGTGGTGGATCCTGTTAAAATTTGTACGCTTTACTGTTCTAAATAACTCATAACACTCCTTTTGCCTTCAGGGGATCAGTTCCTCTGATTCTGTCACTGCCAGCTACTGTCCTTTCAGTGACCAAGAAAGATCAACTTAAGGTCTGCCATCCTGATAATCTTTTACCCTAATTAATTTGATTAATCATTATATTGCTTAATATTTTTCAACTTATTTCCCTTAAGATTCTTGTCTAGGTTTAATTAATTTTGACTGGTGTAGAATAAAATTACGATTAAGCTTGTGTAGAATATGTTTCGAATTCATTGCTGCCTGCTCATAACTATTGGAGATAAAACTATTTAAACAGACATACATAAGTTTATATAATCCATTGATCATAATGTTTGATTGGACTTTGGAGTCTTCTACTCAGAATGCTGTGCTTGTGCAGTCCAAGTTATCTAGCTCATTAGCACTTTGTTTTTCAGGTTAGAATCAGTACTGTGTTGGGTTCACCTGCCCCGCCTCTGTCAGTGAAGCTCATGCAGATATTTGTATCTGGTTCTAAAGATGCTTCTATTATTGACCAGGTATCTGTTGTGCTCCATTTATTCTATATATGACAGCGCAAGAAGCTAGATTTCTATATTGTATGTGGTTATATTCATAATATTTCAATGCATGTGAAATGATGATGCTTCATAATGCAGAAGCTGAAATTTGACCCTGAGAATGCAGTGCATGTCTTGGAAACATTGCCTACAAATGTTGATGTTGGAAAATATATCTTTTCTTTTGAGGTATCTAACTTTCCCTTTTTTCACACCCCTTTCTATCCTCTCTCTGATTAATCTTCCCTTTCCTGTCATGTAATGATTTTCACTACTTCACAATTGGTAGATTGTGTTTGAGGATCCAGAACATAAGAAAAATTATGCTACTGGTGGGAGGACTAAAGTACTTATTCATGTGACTGGAGCCATTAAAATCGAGAATGCAGAGATTGAAATACTTGACAGTGACCTTGAGAGTGTGGAGACTAAGAAGAAGTACATTCTTAACTTATCTATTTATATCAATGGATACCTTTTTTTTTTTTTTCATTTTCCTAATTAGTTTTCGCCCTGGATTCTATTCTCATGTCGATTCTCACTTTCTGGTTAATTAATTTCTTAATGTTATATTCTCAAATTTCCCTTTTCTATTGAAGAATTTCTTGAGTTATCAACACTGGATCCATGACTCATTGCTTTGTTCCATATTATGTTCGAAATTCTGTGCGCTAGGGGTATTTTTGTGTTTTCCTCGCTTAGTCTAATTTCGGCTGCTGATGAACTGTTCCTTGCTTGGCTCCCAATTAAATCTCATTCTTTACAGGACCTGCTAATTAATCATATATGATCCAAAAACTTCATTTTGTAGGAATTTACTTTTAGCATGGAAGCTTTAACAATGCCTTCTTTTTTATCCAGGCTGGATTTATCAGGAGAAAACTCTCTTGCTTTGTCTGCTAATCATCTCCAGAAGTTGAAGTTATCCTTTAGCTTGACTAGCCCATTTGGAAATGTTTTCAGGCCTCACCAGGTTGGTCCAATAGATTTTTTACACATGTAATTATATTCTTCATCAGTCATACTCATATGTGAGCATTTATGTATTATTATGTTTTCCAATTCAGGCATTCGTCAAGCTTAGACATGAAAGTGGAGTTGAACACATCTTCCTGGTGGAGAACTCGAGGAAAAAATCTGAGATAATTCTAGTTAAGTGCTCATTTACTTTCTCAGCTTTTTGAATTAGTTTATGCTCCCATCTAAGCACATTTATTTTTTTTAACTTCATGTTCTGATTATTTTAGTTCATCATCATTACAATGTTGTATTTCCTCGCCAAAACATTGTCTTCAAAATTTTCATTTGTATTTATTAACTTTATATTTATTGTAGGATTTCTTGGGTCTGGTGGAGAAGTTCTTCTATTTATCTGGAAGATATGACATTCAACTCACAGTTGGAGACTCAGTCATGGTAAATAATGCTTTGGTTTGAGAGTACCACCTTTACTGAACTTCTTTCTTGTTCGCACATATCACATGTTTTAACTTGAGTTCTATTCTTGTGTACATTCAGGAAAACTCTTTCTTGCAAGCTCTGGGTCACGTTCAATTGGATCTTCCAGAGGCACCCGAAAAAGCCCCCAAACCGCCCGCAAAACGGGTCGACCCATACTCCAGATATGGACCAAAGGCAGAGATAGCTCACATTTTCAGAGCTCCAGAAAAACGACCCCCTACAGAGCTTTCTCTTGCTTTCTTGGGCTTCGTTCTCTTGCCATTTTTTGGTTTCTTGGCTGGGGTAACCTTCTAATTATATGTTATCCTTCTTCATTGATAAGTAGAACTTCGTATTTTGTAACGGCCACTATTTATGAAATGAGGCTGAGTCTAAGGGTGTGCTTGGATATAAATATATCCGCTCAAAACGAGTGTTTTTGGTTGACCATGGTTAATTTTGAAAAAAGTTGGTACGATTAGTTGTTAGTGAATTTTGAGCTTTTATTTAAATAATATTTAAAATAAAATAATTAAAGTTGATTTGATGATGTGAAGTGATAGTGAATTAAAATTGATGTGATGTGTAAGAATAATTGTTTAGTGTTATTTAATTATGTTTATAATATTGAGGACAATGGAGTTGTGTTAAAGTTGAGTTAGATTGAAAAAATTTTAAAACAAACACGCCCTAAAAGCGGTATGCTTTGTTTTTTCCCCTGCAGCTTGTATACCTTCGTGCTAACCTGAAGAATTTGCCCAAATCTACTGTTCCTGCAACTTTTGCTCTTCTCTTCCACTTGGGTATTGCTGCAGTTCTAACACTCTACGCACTCTTCTGGATCAAGGTATTATTATGTTAGTTTTTCTTTGTGTACTCCAATGTCCTAAAACTTGTCACTTCATTCCTCAATTATTTCCATTTTTCGTTTAAAGTCGATCAAAATGAAAGTAACTGAAATTTCGATGCACTTGTGGTATACGTCTTTAGCAATCTGAATTTACGCGACTGTACATTCTCTTAACATTTTTGTTTAATATCAAATACCAATGTTCTCGTTATGTGTAAATTGTTCGACATAAAAGTACTTATCGAAGTACGTACTTTCTACTCTGCAGTTGGATCTGTTCATTACATTGAAGGCACTTGGTATACTTGGAATTTTCTTGATGTTTTTCGGGCACAAGACACTTTCCCATCTTGCATCCATTTCTGCCAAGCTGAAATCTGCATAATTCACGTAAAAACTCCTTCCGTGATTTACAAGGCATAGAAAAGTGAATTTGGTGTTTCGGGAGTCGGATTCAATCTTTATTCGGGAGTTGGTTATTAAATTATGTAATTGCATCAGAAACTCCATGGCAGAGAATTTTGATTTTACACAAACCAATACCATTTGGCGAGTCTTGGGCATAGGCCGTATAGCGATTGGGCATAGCAAAAAATTACTGTAAGAAAGGAAAATGTAACTGTACGGGATTTGTTAGCCAACCATCATCATCGTTTATCTTAATTGGCCTTAGTGAATTTTAGTTTTATCTTTGATATAGCAGGTGACAGAACTATATGAATGAAAAAAAAAGGGATGGATAATGGAAGACTTCAAATTTAGTGGGTTTTGTAGTATTTGTTCTCTGTTTTTGATTTGACTTGATATGTTATGTTTGAGGTTTCTACTGTTGGGTTTGGTAAGCATAAAAGCGCTTATAACTTACATGTATCCAAATAATCTTGGTTTGGTAGGACGGATTATAACTTACATGTATCCAAATAATCTTGGTTTGGTAGGACGGATTTTTTTAAAAGTTCGATATTATCTCATAAGTTTTCTTAGGTAGTTTTTCAAATAAATTCACTGTTTTTTTTTCCAATTAGTTTATGAATTAATTTTACCTAACACTTTTAATTAAGTAAAATAACATTTCAGCTATAAGTCATAAATTATCAACTATTTAAACTCAAAATTCACTAAAAGTTATAAGGTTTNCATTTAACAAATTCAAGAGCTTTAAACGATGTCCGAACAGGTCACACTTTGGAAAGGGAATTGCAAGTAGGAAAAGGGATAATCTACTACATATATTGAAATTTGATATTGTGCTAATTAATGCAAAAAATCCACTAGTTTAGTAGAGGATTGCTCCTTGACACTTAAATAGGCACAAAAATTAAGGTGTAATGGTTAGATACTCATACTTTTAATAACACATGTATATTTATACTATTTAATATTATACATTTATTTATTTATGAGAAGTGGTATAAGTACATAATATTGTATATAGGGGTGTACATAACACTCACATTGAGTGAGACCTACCAAAAATAAAAAATTAAGTGGACCCCACTCCATGTGAGTGTTATGTACACTTCTATGTACATTTATTATGTACTTGTAGCACTTTCTTTTATTTTTTTCTAAAATCTCTCATTTGGGTGAAAGTATATAAATTTATTGAAAAAATATGATTAAGTTGGATATATCAATTAGATGTCCATTTAATTGTGAGGGAGCATGAGGTTGGTACTTAGTTTTGTGAATCTATAAATAATCAATCAAGTTATTTTCTCATTTAATTTTCGAAGGATAGAAAAGTAGGCTGTTTAATGAAAAAATTCTAATAAGAATTAAGAAATTGAACAATGTTATGAAATAATAAAATAATGTATGTGAATGACTATTTTGTCCTAAATATTTGTATTATTACAAATTGTGCCATCAGGAGTTTCCTATAAATAGGAGCTTCAGTTATAATGAAAAACACACCTAAGAGAATACATTTTTTCTATTCTCTCTCTTTCTCTCTAGTTTTATAACACGTTATCAGCACGAGTCTCTGCCCTCTAGGGCTCGATTTATAATATGATGAGAGTATGCTCTACAGTTGCATCTTAGAGATGATCTTCTGTATCAGAAATCTAAGTGTTACAAAATCGTTAATTTCACCAAGCAATTTTTCCTATCACTCATAGGGAACTTCTGAATTTTCATGCTCTGCATTTAGCCATTTCAATTACTTCTTCAGCACATAATATGCTTCAATTGACACCCACCATAATCAGGAACCATAAAACAAAAGTACTATTTTTTCCCAAAAATGAAAATCAAAAGGCGAGGAAGGAAATGAAAAGGAAGAAAAAAAAAAAAAAATGAAAAGTGAGTGTAGAAATAAAAAGAGCAAAGAAGAAAAACTCCCACCTTTTGAGTAGCCAAAATTCTCAGTGAAAATCAAAAGACAAAGATTCAATATTTATTGTTCATAGCTCTACTATAACCTCTTCTTTCGAGCGGCATGAAGATGAGAAGCTTGGAATGAAGTCAGGAGAAAGCAAATATTGCTTCAGGTATAAAGGTATTGGTTCGGCATATAATCAATCCACAAACGTGTTGACTCTGTAAGTTTTCTTACCTTTAGAATTATACATTCTCAATTCTATCTTCATTCTCTACATATGTAGAGAAAATACATGCATTAACACATGGCACATGTTTTATTTTTGTTTGCATGCAACATTTAGAAAAAGACATGATGACAAATAATAAATGTCATTTAATGTGCTACAGTGATAGGATAAATTATTGATAGACAAAACCTGTGGTGTGGACAACATTATTTCAACTACTATTCACTTGCAAGTTGCAAGTCCACGAAACCCACCACACCAAATGCATGCTAATAATTTTTAGATGAAGACAACATTATCTAATGCATGATGTATTATATGAAAATATCATTGTTTATTACACATTTAAAGCACACTTTAGTGGTATTAATTTTTGATAATATCATAATGTTTGGGGTAATGAGAGCATCATTTAGAGACCAATATTGATGTGATTTAATAAAATAAGATATATTATTATCATAAAATATTTAAGTTTTTGTTGCTGTGGAAATATTGTGGCATATTGGTGAATATTTACGGATTGGTTATTACGATACGGGAACATGTGGATATACGTGGAATGACCCTTGTGATATGAAAATAAATATGTGTAGCTACAAGACCGGCTAGTGCAGCTTTGCCGCCGACAGGTAATATTTAATGGTAGCCGACGGGTCAACTATTGAAATATGAAAAATCATGTGAAATGGCCGAGTAGTGTATCCACCGAAATAGACAATACAAAAGAAGATTTGAACAATTAAGTGACTCAGCCAGTATATGGAATAATTATGACCAGTGATGGCCAAATGATAAATGTATTTATTAATGATAGCCGGTGATATGGAATGGCCAAGTGGCAAGGCCACGTGCAACAAATGAATGGCTATACATAGGCCGGCCAGTGCGGCTCTGCCGCCGGCGACGGGCAGTACAAATTAAGTGATAGCCGATGAGTGAAATTAATGATACTTTATATTTGGCCATGTGAAAGTTAATTAAAGTCCTTGTCGTGAACAGACAATATATGGACTTACCTGGTCCTGAAGGAACAATTGATAAATTCTCTAAGTTTATTGATGGAGAAACGAATATTGATGAAGTAGTAGCAGAAGTTACTACTTAATGATTAAATGATATCTGGTATACTGGTACTTGAAGCTACCATCTTATGATTAAACAAAATGATACTAGTAGCTATCACTGGATGATTGAACAAATTGAAAAAAAGTGGAAAAAAAAAAAAGTGGTATCAAAAGCTACCAGTTATGGGTGATCACACAAAAATGATTTCTCAATATATTATATAAGTCTAAGAGGATATATCAGATGACAAGAACATATTGGGATACGAGATCATACAGATATTACAATAAAGTGCTCCGGAAGAAGCACAAATGATAATGATTGTAGTCATGAACTACTATACACTGAGAAAAATCGAAATTGATATTATTATTACTGAGAAACAAGTACGAAATGTTCAGATGGTGGAAATATGGAAAAGAGGCAGTAAATACTCGATGGATACAAAATACGCAAAGATTACCTAATAGAACCCATAAAAGAAGGGTGCGTCTCGAGAGTGTAAAACTCCGTACCTCTGCCACCCATGAATGATATCTGGGTTCATATTTGAATAATATCTGGGTTCATAATGAGAGATCTAAAAGATCAAAAGCTCTTTTTCGCTTGACCCCTTGTGTTTCCACAGAATCTTGAAATGTGATGCATTCTTGAAGTTTTTTGATAAGTTCAGCAGACGTGTCAGCAGATTTGAATACTTCTCTCATTGAAGGAGATATAAAGGTTTGATATACTCCTATGTCTAAAAATCCAAGCAAACCATGAAAGAAGTTATTAAAGTTCAATAGACCTATGGGCTTGTTATGAAGTTTCAATTCTGCCCATAAAGCAATGGTGAACATTGTCATTAGCGTTCCATACCCGCCTGGAAGAATGATAAAAGCATCGCTATTGTTCACCATATCCATCATACAATCATGAATGGAATGAGTTAACATCATGCTTGTGGAATCCTTGACGACCTTTGTTGAAGCTCTACGAAAAGGTATGATACTTTTCACTTCTATCTCAAAACATTGTCCAGCCATTAAGAGACTATCATAGAAAGTATTGCTAGTCCCTCCATACAGCAAATTGATTTTTTGATTCCCCATCTCTTTGACTAACTGACTTACAATATCAATAGTTTGAGAAAAACTTACCAGTTTAGAACCACCAAGAACACATATGGTTTTGATCGGTTGAAGAAAATTATTACCTTGCGAAGACTCTGAAACATCCATCTATTTATTGATAAACTGAATTTTTCAAAACTTTGTGAGGCATATGATTATGATGAACGACTCGCTATTTAAATAGAAAGTTTTACAAAGCAATAAATAATTTTACTGTTTTCTTCTGACAATTGCAACTGACAGATAAGGTGTTGGGTTTTAAATAAATCTTATCTGTCGGCAACTATAAGTTTTTCTAGAAAATTACAGTACAACATACTAAACTGTATTAGTATGATTTTTCGTACTAACAAGACCAGTTTTACAAACTTGATCTTTTGAAATAATATTTTCGAGACTATAACGTTCTTCTTCATTTTTGAACTGAATCCATAAAGACATAAGCTCACGATGCACGTATCCACTAGGATGTGTCTCAAGAATCTGTTGAATCGTTTGATCCAAAGACTCCTTACTCAATCCATCCTTTATAAACGTTATTTTATCTTCTCGATTTTTGGACACGTACCCCACAGATTTACATCGTGTGTCACAAGTCCATCGAGCGCATTTGAAGCATCCACTTAATCTTTTTGCTCTTCGTTTCTTTGCAAAAGTACTTTTATCCATACCTGGCATATATTTATATGAATAAGGAAACTCTCCAGACAATCGAACTTGTGCTTCGATCAACCATCGAACATCATTTGGAATACCATTATTCATTAGCATCCTCAATCTTTCTAATCGAGATCGATAAATCTTTTTTATGATATTTTTCGGAAGAAAAGAATAATATTTACGGATATTTGAGAATGCTAAATCCATTTGTAAATTCGGACATTTGTTAAAGAAAATTGATTGAATTACCTGATAATTTATAGAAAAACATGATGCGTATGCGATACGACTCTGGGCTTAAACAGTGTTCAAAAGTATGTGTGTCAGATGGCATGACACGATTCTGGATTTAAACAGTGGCTAAAAGACATTTTGCCAGAGCACACACTTAAAGTGCATTTATTGCCGCCGAAAGATGATGTGAAATGTTTGTGATAAACGTGTCACAACGAATTATTGTGATCATTTTAAAAATGTTTGCCGATATTATTGATGATGGTTTGCATGATGAACTTATTCTTTGTTATATGAGATGTTTGTTCTCGATTGGTGAAAAATATTACTAGCTAAATATTTGTGAATCGATATTTGATCAATCTGAGTATAAAAGGGGTATGATATATATGGGCCCACTACCCCTCCATGTGTGCTACTAGATATTATGGATCCACTAGATAGCCACATGTGTGTGATTCGTAACCTGAAGTTACGAGATGATTTGATCAAAGAATGTGTATATAACATGTAGCCTGAATTTACGAGATGGTTTGATCTAAGGATGACACAAGATGATTATGAAAGAATGAAAATAAGTGTCATATGAAAGTGATGAAGCTAGTAATATACTCACCTGATATGATGAACTCTTGAAAGAAAAATGTGCACACTACAAATGATATGAGCTCAAAGTCCTCCAAATATATGTTGAAATCGAGAACAAAATAGAGACTATATGAACTCCCCTCAAGAAATTCAATACTAAAAATACAGATCAGGGATCTGTCAAGATAACGGGGAGAATCAATGATTGAAATTTGGAAATGATATATGCATCACACTGAGAGTGTGCGAATCATAAACTGTATGATACTGATGATGTGAAATATATGAAATGATATGTTGGTGGAATAATACGCTGGAAGCGTTGACATTGTGCAAATTGAAATCCCCCAAATAAGTGATGAAATGAGGCATATATATTGATGAAATCAATTGATAGTGAGATATCTCAATATATTACGGGGAATAATGGAAATGAATAAGTGTCGACATAAACAAATGAATAGCGCTATATAAATAATATTGTCGAAAATGAAATCAGCTGAAATGTGAATATTGGGAATTATTGGCAATAAGACCATTGAAATCAATTGATGATGAGAATGAGTTTAAGAATAAAAATTGCACAAAGCATGATATGACATATTGTCGTGAATACCATCAGTATCTACAAATCCGAAAGAATTTATATGATACTCATGCAAATTATGGAAAGATTATTATGGTGAATATATGAAATACGCGTTGTACTCTTTTTCCCTTGGCTGAGGTTTTGTCCCATTGGGTTTTCCTAGCAAGGTTTTTAATGAGGCAACAAGGATGGCGTATTCACATGAATAGTGTACTCTTTTTCCTTCATTAGGATTTTGTCCCACTGGGTTTTTCCTAATAAGCTTTTAACGAGGCATATTCATGGTATGATGAGGACTACTGGATAAATGATATGATTCTTCACAATGATAAGAGATACTGGAGTAGCTGTACTCTTTTTCCTTCGATCAAGTTTTTTTCCCACTGGGTTTTCTTGACAAGGTTTTAACGAGGCAGCACATGGATATTCCACTAAAGATGATCTATTTGAGGGGGAGCTATGTTGTGCTTCTACAATGCTCAGGTTTTGTCCCACTGGGTTTTCCTGAAGAAACAATGTTATGATTTCAAGATGATCAGGTTTTGTCCTACCGGGTTTTCCTGACGTGCTGAAGCAACGGTACCTGATGGCCACAAGATACACTTGAAGATGTGCAGATTGGGCTTTGTTCAAGTCAGTTAAAATATGTTTAGAAAATAGTCATTCAAGGGGAAGTGTTATGAAATAATAAAATAATACATGTGAATGACTATTTTGTCCTCGATGTATTTGTATTATTATAAATTGTGCCATCAGAAGTTTCCTATAAATAGGAGCTTCAGTTATAATGTAAAACACACCTAAGAGAATACATTTTCTCTATTCTCTCTCTTTTTCTCTAGTTTTATAACAAACAAGATATTGCTGCAACTGCAAGTCTACACATCAATATTTAC
>BKCP01004224.1:329363-346580 GCA_008636005.1 Striga asiatica
TATTTTTTTGTTTATAAAACGTATTTTCAGAATACGTTTATATATGAATCAATTTAGGGCAAAATTGAATTGGGGCAAAATTGAATTTGGGGGAAAAATTGTACAAAAAACGTATTTCGGAAATACGTTTTATGTTTTATATTATTTTGTCCATCAAAATTGTATTTTCAAAATTCTAAAAATTCATTTCATTTAAAATACGTATTGTGAAAATACGTTTTATAACTCGAAAATAATTATAAAATTAATTTTAATTATAACACGTATTTCGAAAATACGTATTAATTTTTTATAAAGAAAAACGTATTTACGGTATACGTTTTAAATCAAGGTAATTATCTTAATTAATCATATTAACTGAAACCGTATTTCAGGAATACGGTTTATTTTTAAAACGTATTTTTAGAATACGTTTTATAACTAAAAACGTATTTTCAGAATACGTCCTTTTGATTTTTTTCTACTCCCTTTTTTTTTTTTAATTTTTGTCCAATTATTTTTGTTTATTTTTAAATAAATAAATAATTCCCAAATAAAGTGGTCTTTTCTGAATAATCTCGCAACTCAGGACCAAGAAAATAGAGAGAAGGGGGTATTTTATTTTTCGATTGGGATAATTCAATCAAATATGAACAAGAATGTCTCCGAATCGGAGCCATCGACAAGCCGAAAGCGCCCAAGAGATCAAGAATCAGTAGAACTCGAATCAGAAAATGATGTCGACAATCCAAAGGCACTCTCCGGAGGTAAAAACTTGACCTTTTTGATGAATAAACTCAAATTTTGTATTGTATATTTGTATTGTTTATGCTTATGGTGGGTATATAGAGATGATCATTAAGTGATGCTTCCATGGCTCTATGAATGATGCAAATCTCATTTCCCGAAATGGGTTCCTTTTTTTTTGTTTTTTTTACTTATCTTATATGTCATATTTTGAAAAAGTTGGCATCTTGTGCTACTAACTGCAAGCTCACTTTACTTTTGGGTGGGTATTGAACAGAGGAGAATTATACTTTCAGTGACACTCTCATGGCTCTTCGTATGATGCATGCCCAGTTCCCCCAAATTGCCAAAGTATGTAAAATTCATTCCTTCTTTAAGAATTGTTTCTGAAATATGTAATCTTGTGACCGTATGCGTGAATTTTCGTTGATCTTTGAAAATTGAATTTATTTCTTAGTAATTTGGTTGAACTAAAGGGTCTGTAGTGATAATTTGATTTCTTGATAATGTGATGGGAGTTATCTTTGTTTCATGAAGTCCTTACAGAGTTTGATCTATGTAAGATTTTTGAAGTTCTGACTTCTGTAATGAAATTTATAGGTCTTACGGCAGCTAGTAATTTCTTTTTTTCATGTCAGACAACTCATTAAATGGAGGGATTTGCTGATAGGGATCCTTCTTGTAGTTATTTTAATCTGGATGAATCATTGAGGTGATGTTAATATAGTGAAGGACAACACAGTAGCCCTCTTTAAAATTTTCCTTCATTAATTTTTTTTTTTTCGACTTGCGGTTTGGGTACGATGTTGTGAGAAGAAAGAAGAAAGGGGAACTTCGGATTACAATTAGCTCGCATCCTAGTGGTCATATGTCGAAACGATTCTTCTCATGGATTGGGTTTAATCTAGATCAAGAATATTGTTTTTTCATATTTATCTTTCGATGTAGTAAAATAATGAACCTTTGCTTGCTGCTTGTATGCTTGATCATCATTTTTCTTTTTCTTTTGTATATATATTGATCCATTGTGAACTTAGTCTTCTCGGTCCAGTGATTTCGGTATATTAAGTTTTTAAGGATTTTTATTGCTGTTTGTTGCTGTCACGACGAATCGTATTTTCTCTCAGGAATAAAAATATGCTTCTGTATTTATATTCAGTCGGCTCTTTGAAGTTTTGGAGTACCATGTGCCTTCAGGTTTCAATTCAACCTTTTATCCTGCGGTCACAGTTGTATAGCAGTATAAAGGATAGGACACAAGTTGATAGGGAATTAGAGGTGAGCCTTTTTTTTTTCTTTGAAAAGAAATCACAGTTTATTTTTTTCCACTGAAGGGAGCTTCTAGGTAATTATATTTAGTGTGTTCCTATGAATTGTGTGAGTACAATTCTCATTTTCATGTACTTTTACTATGGTTCCCTGATAACTGTGGGATCTTTCTTTTTTTCATTACGAGTATGGTGATAGATTAGACACCCTTTATTTTTTCTCCTTCTCCCCATTTCTTATTTATTTATTTATTTTTTTTACTTTTTTTTTTGTTGTGTTATTAATGTTTGGGCATAAGAATGTGTATTATTAATCAGCATATACTTACTTTTAATGTTCTGCAGTCTTTCCGAAGGGACAAAGTGTTGCGAATATTTAAGTTAAATACTGGACAGGACGATCATGCCATAATGTTTTTGGATGACTACATAAAACAGGTCAGTTTTGATATATATAAATATACACACACACACTCACACACATTAAACGATCCAATAGTTTATGCTGTTTGTTTAAATTTTCAGATTGACTATGTCACGAGAAGGATGGAAGAAAAAAATAAAAACGACGGCACAGTTTTTGATTGGTTTAAAACACATGTCATACAACTGAAGCTGGATACCAGCATTAGTCATCAAGAGCTTGTTAGTGAATTTTGCCTCTTATTTTATATCTTTGCTTAAAATTCCTTCTTCATATAGAAGTAAATCTCTTGTTAAAAGAACATGTACGATTCAAGAGATTTGCATGTATAGCTGATTCCTGTACGCTGTTGTTCTTGCAGTGTCAACTACTTTCGTTAGGAGGAACAGTGGAAGAAGAACACATCTCTAAATTAATTAGCGCGGGCCTTATTGTGAGTATCACTTTAGCTATTTTCTTTTTTCTTTCATTTTTCTAGGGAAATTATTTTCCTAAATTCGTTCCACTTCTTCGTTAAAGACCCGCCTATTTCTCACAACAGAATGGAAAGCAAGTCAATCACAGATTTAACTTCAAAATCATAGTTTAAAAATTACTAGCTATTAATCACATGAAATTCATTGACCAGGCTGCCCTTCGACTTAGGCTCTGAAATTTTACAAAAAATTACATCTTCCAGTAATAAGTAAAACCATAAATTTTCAGCTTTAAACTCAAAGCAAATTAATTTATAAAATTCTTACAAGAAATCAGCAAAAACGCACATGAATTCATATCTGAACCTAATGAATGAATCAGTTTCTTTGTTTATATTCGAATTACGGTCGTGCAATTCTCTTCAAGATACGACAACTCATCGACCCAGATATGTATTGGTTCTCAATCCCAAACATTGGTTCGGTGCTCAAAGGTCTATCACAGGTAATAACCAGCTATAGCTTTAATCATTCAAGTCAAGATTCATGTGGATTATATTTTCTCGAGCATCAATTTTGAAATTATGTAGTTCTCATTCAAGTCCAACGTATAAGGCAATTTATATTCGTTTTTATTGCAGTTTCACTTCAGTAATATCCTTGACCACTGCTTTTGAAATTTTGATGATTTTTCGTGTTAGGGAAGAAAAGAGCTTTTGTCTATTCTTAACCGAAGGAAGTACAAAGAGATGATATTGGCTTCTTTAGAGAAAAAGCGCTTGCGATTATCTCCACTCGATATGAGATTTCACCTGAGGGATTTGATTGGCTCGGGCCGCCTCAAAACTATTCAGTCACCGAGTGGTTTGATTGTTCGCATCGCAAAAGATTGAGTTACGGTTAAAATGCTTAGTTTTTGGGTACATTTGAGCAGAAATGAACAAAAAACAAAGGTACCGATTTTCTTGAATTGCTTCAGTAAAGTACAAAAAGAAGAGAGGAAAAAAGATTTTTACTTTTCCGAACTGTTTGTAGGCTCCTTACATTGATTGTAGCAGCTGTGAAATTTTGGTTCTTGATGAGTTTGGTGCTTTGAGATAGTTTGTTTCTAATTATGGTTACAAACAATAAATCATATTTTTCTACAGAGCCTGTGAAATTTTGGTTCTTGATTAAATAAATACTAGTATAACACCCATGTATTACATGGGTGGAGACGGTGTCTCATCTCATCATAAAAATGGGATGGGTATGCGGACAAGTCAAATTTAAGATCGTTCCGGACCACACTCACCCCTACCATAAATAATCAACATATTTATAGATAATTCAAACCTATCCAAGCCTAATAACGAAGCATGTAATTTTGCCACATAGGATCCCGAAGCATGCGAGCCTGCCACATAGGCTCAACACGTTCTCAATTAATATATAAGGGGGATTACTTTCCCTATATATCATTGCAGATTAATTAAGTAATTCATGTTCAACAGGAATTGCTCTGGTGTGTATTTGTGTATCATAGATTTCTTGACATTAGATAGCAATAATACAATATGATGGATTCTTGAAAAGTTTATAATTATTGGGATAAAAATTGCAATGTGTGTATGAATATAATGAACTCTTATATTTAGGTATCAATTAGAGATTGACAACAAATAAATGCTGAATATGATGAGAACGATATGTGATGGGGCCATGAATTATATAGTGTCCCTATTTTCAGGCCATGACTTAAGGAAGTGAATAATCTGAATAGACATATTTTGAAAACGAGGAGCACCAAAATTATTGAAATCACAATTAAATAAAATAAGAGTATCAAACCGTCACTCGTGCACCAATATATTCATCACATATGCCTAAAGTATACCTCATCAATAAATTATGAACTATTAAACGAATTGATCTAATTGTTAAACGAGTGAACCTGCAGTGTGTATATGTGTGTATATATACATATATAGTTGTGTTCTGGTGAGAATGGTGCCCAGTGAAAGAAATAAGAATATATTGTAGCTATCAAATCTGATGATCCAACAGTAGAAAAAAAAAGGCCAAAATTTCTACATTCATTAAGGATATTATTGACATTTTCTCACATTAGTGGCCCATCCTCACCAACCGATCCAATCCCACTAGCTATCACGCGCGCACACATGCGTCCGATCCCCCATCTGTCACACACACAGAGAGAGAGAGAGAGAGAGAGAGAGAGAGAGAGAGAGAGAGAGAGAGAGAGAGAGAGAGAGAGAGAGAGAGAGAGAGAGATGTCGGCCCGCAACAACCACAACCGTGGTCGCTACCGCCTTCTTCCGTCGCCGACACAACCCTCTTCTGCTGCTGCCGCCCACCTCTTAGTCGTCGCCGACACAACCCACCGAACATTGTTTTTTCTTCACGAACCGGAATTGAGCCAATCACCTCAACCTCTTCGGTCCATAACTCGCCGTCCACCTCCACCCCTCCACTAGTGACTGATTTAATAATTTGCCGCCTCTGTAAGCCTCCTTGTACAGAGCCCTCCATTGCCAGAGTAAATCTCTAAAAATCGTTGCCAGTGCCGGAAAAAATATTTCAAAAATCGAAACAAACATTGACGATAACCATCACCAGCGAGGCCTTGGAGGGCAGAGAACGATTGGGGTTCACCGACGACAGGGATAGGGCTGATGTCGCGGGGCGGGCAAGATCCGAGTTTGGGATATACGGTTTATTTTTGGAAATTTGATAATCTCTACGGACCTATTTGCAATTTCAAGAATTTTAGTTATATTTCAATTCAGTCCTAATTTATAAAAATATTATTTTTTATTTATTTTATTACACATATACATTAAAACAATAAACAAAAATATAATATTAATATAAAATAAACAAATATTATTGAACAAGATGCACATTAGTGACTGTCAAACTGTACGACAGTGTTAGACCGAAAGCACATTAATGCATTCGATAAAGCACATTAGCATATCAGTATGCATTTACACAAATACAAAAAAAATTGGTTATTTCAGTCCGATTTCGGATTTATTTAACAAAAAAAATAAAATAATAATAACATATATAACCGACCAAACTATATAAAAAATATTACTTTTTATATCATATCTATACATATATATTATTTATACTCAATAATAATGTTGATTGGAATACACATTATAAAAGTTTTATAAAATTCAATGCACATAAAAAATATCCGCTCAATAGACTGAACAATAATATGGACAAATTGCACATTAATGTCCGTAGGAGTAGAAATTATCGATTTATGTATTATATGTCTTTTAAACCACAAATAAGATAAGATATTAAATAAATATTAAAATACTAAATATATTTTTATAATACACGTAATAAATTATTTCAGTTAGTTAAGCTAATTCGATTAACCAATCGAATAAACTAATTATTTCGGTTTGATTTTAGTCTGATTTGAGACAAATCGTTAAAAATGTCTGCGCTGTGAGTGTACAAGTGTTAGTTTAATTGCACATTGATGACTATACGATTGCACAAAGGTGATCAAAACCGAAGGAACTAAAATTTTAATTTGAAAATTTTATATTTCAAACGATTATCTATGTTTACTTTTAAAAATATGTCATTATAATACAATTAATAATTTATTTTGGTTATTTGATTAATTCGTTAACTTACATATTAAATCGATTATGTTGATTCGATTTTAGTTTGGCTTAGGACAAAAGTTCGATCGGTTCGGTTTCTGAAATTTGACACGACTATTTTAGTTTTGACATTTCGATCAGTTTTTTTGACCGAATCAACCGATGAACAACCTAAATGAGGCGGCCTTTTCATAAAGTTTTGAACTTTTAAACGTGTAGGCGTTGGCAATTCTATGATTTTGTGAAAATATGGCGGTATGTTTAATGTGGAACAAATGTTCTCACACAATATTGTGCAATTTATATATCATTATTGTGCATGTATTAAACTTTTATGAAAATTACCGATTGCCTCGCAAAGTAAATTGGAATACTTAAAATTTAAAAAATTGCAACGAGATCCCTACAACATATAATTTTTTTTAAAAGTCCCACAATCTCATACAACTCTTTAGGCCCAAAAAATTCAGCTGTCGGCCACATCCACCCGCCCCTCCGTCCCTGTCACCTATGCCACGGTCATCGCTGCCGCCATCCTTGCCTACCAAGCACTACCCCTGACTATTCTTTATCTACCCCAAAAAAGAAAGAAAAAAAATCGGACAATTCAGCCACTTGCTTAACGCTAACGACGAGCTCGAGTTGGCTCGCTGTGGCTGTGACGGGACCATTCGCGTCGGGCAGCACACATTGCATGTGTGTGTTATGTGGTTGATCTGGATGGAGAAACGACGGTTGGTGGCAGCGACGATGGAAAGTGGATGAGGAGCTGGTGGCGGTGGGCTGCGGTAGGCGGAAGAGGAATGTTGATGGCGGTAATAGCGGCCATCGGTGGCCGACGGTGGTCATGGTGGCCGATACTTGGTGTGTGTGTGTGTGTGGAATGTCTAAGCGTGAGTTGTGATATTTGAGTGTGTGTTTTAGTGTGTGAGAGAGATGAGGTGGGTTAGGGTGGAGTCCACTAGATGAACTGTAATTGTCGTGATGACCATTATACCCTTAATTTGTGGTCAATTGCTCATATTTGACCATGATATGTTCAAGTATTTACCATAATGCCATCACATGTTTGACTATCGTTATCAAAGTTTGACTTAATCATGACCATTAACATGATGGATCAAATGGTACATATTTATTATTATTATTATATCTTTCACAAAATAAATTATATACTATTATACAAATTGGTCTGATTGTTAAATGGGCCGACCTTCAATATAGAGAGAGAGAGAGAGAGAGAGGATACATGGTAGATAATGAAAGAAATAAGAAAAAATATGTACCATTGGAACCAACATATCAATGGTCATAATCACGTCAAATTTTATTATTGTCAGTCAAACAGTTGTGGAAATCTTGTAATTAAGTCATATTGTGGCCAAATATATTTAGTTGACCACTTATTAAGGTTATTTTGATCATTAACAACAAATTCCAATCACCTAGCGGACCTCACCCCAACCACTAACCCTAATATCACTCTCTCTCACACATTCACACACAAAACTATAAAGAATATTTTTTTTTTATAAATTATAGTTTTGACCCAAGTACCAAATTAAAATAAATTTAAAATTCTTAAAATTGTAAATAAGTCCTTAAAAATCATTAAAATTTAAATAAAATACCCAAAAACCCATTTTTGATTTCCACTTATTTTTCGGTAAGTTGGCCTTCATGAAGGAGGCTTCTCTCAAAGATGCACATGGTGACACCACGGAGATTGTGGTCCGTTTGGTAGTTGGTCGAGGTGGAGGGGAGGTTGAGGTCGGCGGTGGATGAGGCGGACGAAGGGGAGGAAAAAAAAAGAGGAGAGAATAATGAGATGAGGAGGCGGCGTTCTGTGGAGGCTGGGCAGCGACGAAAGGCATCTTAGCAAGGATCCGAGTTGCGTTGGAAGAAGACCATTGGCGTGATGGGTGACGACGAGTGGTTGTGCGTGGCGCTGGGTGGTGGCGCTGAGTCGTCGACCAAAGTGTGCTGGTGCGTGTGTGTGTGTGTACTGTGTGTGTGGGAGAGTTGTGTATGTGTGTGTGAGTGTGTGTGTGTCTTGTGTTTGTGCAGAGTGTGTATGTGAATTAGTGTGTGTCCAGTGGTTGCGCGCGTGCTTGAAAAAGAGAGAGAATGTGTGGATGGTGGGGTCCACGTGACATGTGTAATAGATAAAATGATTATCATACCATCAAGGAATGTAAATGTGTGGCTTTTTTCTGGCCGTTAGATGGTCAAATTTATGACTAAGATGTATTCTTATTTCTTTCACTAAGCACCATTCTCACCGAAGCGCATCCACACAGACACGCCACACAAACACACACACACAAACACAGATATATATATATATATATATATACTAGTACGATACCCGTGTACTACACGAGTACTTGAGAAAAGTGATACTTTTATAAGAATAAGGAATAAAATAATTATACTCTTATTGTTAAATTATAAACAAGAAAGAACTAAAAGAATTGATATTATTTAACATGAAACTTGTATTCTACACTTATTTTGTTAAAAATAATAATTATTAATTATCTTTATTAAATTATACATGTCCGAAGCAAATATTATCTACAATACCATAAATTTGATTTTGAATTTTTTAGTTTTCATAAAAGCCTTATTGTAGTGTTAATAGTGAAATAGGCTTCACTTGGTCTATACTCGAACTAGTGCAAAGGATCTGCCTCCTTCTACCTCGAACGCTCTCCAAACGTATAAGAACTCAACATCGGGAGGGGATTTTCTGGTGAAGAGCCTTTGATGCCTAAGTCATTATTAGATTGAAGACGACGAACAATAGCTGGATATATAAAGTGTGTGTAGAGAATGTAAAAACCTAAACTAACCTACCACACCCTATCCAAGTTTTTCCCGAATAGTTGACCCTGTTGCCCAAGCTGCTCGTCCGTCCGACTTGTGTTTCTTTAGACTGTCAGGGTTGTCAGGAGTGCAGACGACCCAGTCTCGTTGTGACACGTGGTCCAATCCTCCTGTGGCATTGTTCCCGAGTTAGATGCCTTTTTGTCTAGCTGTGCGACCAAGTTCACGTCACTAGGTAGAACACTCATTAGGTAGAACATCTTCATTCCTTGCTCCTCTATCATTCATGGTTGATTCAACCTCATGTTCTTTCATGTCGAGGTCTTCTATAAGAGGGTCGTCGTCGACCTGGTCATTGCCCTCAGGTCGATCTCTGATGATAGCTAAATTCGTCTTTTCGTCCGGTCTAATTGCTTGGTTTCACTCACCCATTTGACTCGGTATAGTATCTCATATCATCTAGTCTCCACTCTGATCGAGCTAGAGTAGCTCGATTAAAGAGTAGATTTTCTTCCTTTGAACTCTGTACTGTTAGTCTTGTTTTTTATGTTTTTCGACCACTCTTCACTTATTCGCCATCCAGTTCAAAATTCAAATTTCAAAGCATATTTCAGAAGCAACCACCTCGTCTGCCGCGCCCTCCTCGTAAAGTGCACCTCATCATTACTGCATTTAATGCCCTTGTCCTTTTCTGTCTTTTCAGTCGTCGTCGTTGATCTCGTCTCCATCCAATGGTCGCAAATGCTAGACCTTTTGGGTTTTTTATGCTTTGATTCTGACCGTCGATTTCGATCTCCATCCGACGGTCCCGAGTGCTCGACCTTCTGGGTTCTTCATTTTTTTTTTCTTATAAATACCTTCATCACTTACCTTTTTTTGCTTTTTAACTTTGCGATTTGTGCTTGCCCTATATTCTCCGTCATCCTCTGTGCCGCAAAGCAACCTTCAATTTCTTATAGTGCTAGTATTTAAACATTATCAAATTAATGTTTCAAAGCATTTTTCATACACTACAAGAAAATGATGAAATTCCAACGAAAATATATTCTAATAGAATTATTCCAACGGCATTTCAATGGATATTTCGATGCTATTATTTCTGTTAGAAAATTTTCAATGGATTCCAACGGAAACTCCAACAAAAAAATTCCGTTGGAATGAGTTTTCTATTGGAATTTCCGTTGGATTTTGACGGTTCCAACGGGGGTGGAAATAAAAATTCCAACGGAAATTGTATATTCCAACGAAATTTCTTACGGTCAAAAGCCGTTGGAAATATAGTCGTTGGGATCATCCAATCCCATCTAAAATTCCAGTGAAAAGCACATACCAATGGTATATTTCCGTTGGAATCATTCTAACGGAAGCTATACCATTGGAATATCCGTTGAAATTTCTATTGAAATATATTACCATAGAATTTTTCATTAGAATATAATATTTTTTTCGTAGTGGTATGTTTTTCTATTAGGTTGTCTAACATCTTCCAATAAAACATAGTTTCATATTTAAATATCATATTTTAAGTATAATATAAATAAAAATATAATATTTTATAATAACTATCTAATTTCTTANATTCGGGATTTCACAATATTATTCTTGGATCCGAATCATTTTCCTTGGCGGATGTAGATTGGACACTATGGATCTATTGCATGATTATAGTTCAACATCAAAATGCCCTTTGTCTTTATTGTTGATGGCCTTAAATTTAAAGTCCTACAATTTGTCTCTGATGGGAGAACAAAACAAATTAATCTCTCTTCCAATAATCGAATGCATTGAAAATGACCGATATCGAATTTAGCCACAAAAGCTACTTATTCTCTTACACTGTTCAAGTTCAAGATTTGTGATTTAATTTAGGAAAAATCTCACTTTGCTTTACTCAGTTCAGTTAACCCCATTTACTAATTTTCTCCATTAGATATTGACGTGAAATTGGATATGCGACACTGGTTTTGGGCGGGGCCGGCCATATTTGTTTGGTTGGCTAGGTCCAATCCAGCTCGGTTAATCACATATAAATGGTGTTGCCATGTGTCACGGAGTCATTGATGTACCTCGATAAATCGGCCATCAAAATTATTAGAGTTGGTTAGAGATAGTTAATCATAATCAAGTTAGTTAGTGACACGTGTGTTATGCAAATTGTCTTAAGATCCGATCGAACTGCAATCCACGAGCTCGGATTGCTTCATTGTCTCCAATGGCCAGCAAAACGTTGGTAGGGTTCCCGGCGGAAAAGGCGACGCTCAAGTCAGTCCGTGTACAGTAAATAGTGCAAGCAGTCGTATTGGAATCTATACGTATGTGTGTGTTGTGTAAAATTGAGTACCTAGATCCCCTTTTATAATTAAGGTTGGATACTGACCATGATACTCTTAGTATGGTAAGAAGTCCTCCCGTACCTTCCTTTTTAACTAACTAGATCCTCCCATAACTTTAGTGTCCTTGAGATTATAGACTTTATATCCATAAGGGATTCTATTTGTACCAATTATACGCCTCCTAGGTCTCCAGATCAATCTTTGACTTTAATACCTTCCTACCTCATGTCGACGTCGATCCATATGGCTTAAATATGTCGAGATCGAACTTTGGTCCTAGGTTTGTTGAGATCGTCGTTCGACCACGGTATCCCTAGGTCGACTGCCTGACCCTAACCTTACGAGTTCTTTCACCTACTTGAGGTGGGAGGTCTCTTTTCACCCGAGCTACATGCCTCTCTGATGTCCTGGCCTTTGAGCCCACTGAGGTCGAATGATCATCGTCCTTGGTTAACAACAATTGGATCGGGCTCTCAGACCATTTGGTTGTCAAGCCTCCTGAGGTTGGTGTTTGATTTTAGAAATATGAACCCAACGCACGGGCAACAAAATTTTAATTTTTTTTTATCAACAACGAAGATCTGACCATAACTATTTGATATGTCTCTAGGTCGCGTGAATAATCAACAGAAACTTACAGTTGTTTGTAAGCTTTTCCCTCGACTATGATATCCACGCAATCCAGTTTCCCAGTGCACGGTCCATTGCCAATAAATCCCTTACAATGAAGAAACTATGAATCATCAATCTAGAAAGCTATAGAGTGTATTTTTAGATGTTGTGTTGTTATGATCTGTTGTATATCTCACTTCTTAGGTTAAAGACTTTGAAGAGATAATGAGGTATTTATAATTAGGTCAAACCTAATTATATAGGCTGTAGAAGATCATATGGCCCAATAGGTAATTGGACCTAATCCAATTAATAATTTTATTAAGTATAAATCTAATTTAACTTAATTAAATATTGTAAATTAAATAGTAAATAATTCCATTAATCATAAATAAATATTTCAATCTAATAGAATATTTAACACTCTCGATTCACTTTTAGTCGGAAACCAGATTGCATATTGTATGACTCTATAGATCTTCATATATTGACATAAATCTGATTTATGATCCTTACGAAACTCGTAGACTGCGTCGAAGGACGAACTCAAGATATGAAGTACGTTTACATGGACAAAACAAACAAATATTTAGTGTAGAAATCAATAGTGATACGGTCTCTTCATTCACGAACCACTCGATTAAGCTTAAGACTTGAACATGTGTATGTTCAAACAACTTAATCTTTCTATCTCATCTTATTGATTTTAACTAATTATATTTGAACTCTATTTCAAATACAATCACGTGCATTTGTCAATGACTTTATCTCATCTGGTGTCGTTTATTATACATGATCTTTGTTCAACACGGTGGCTTTCAATCCTACCTTTAAGGCGAAGGAGGTACCGCAGACCCACGACCTAATTTGGTCATCGAGTTCGATGCTGCCAAGCCGAGGACCGGAGCATCCCAGCCCTACCGGAAGCCTCCTAAAAAACCACTGACCAAGTGCCAGAGGGTCGACCCCAACTTTAAACAACAAATTACTATAACTAATTAAAAACCGATGCATCTACTAAATCATGACAATAACTAAGGAAATCTAATTCATCTTGCGATCTCGCATGCGATGAAGCTATGATAATGACTCGAATCTCTATCAATTAGATGACCATACAAAAAATTATTATTTATAGACCAACAGAGACCATTTTTTCTTGTTCTATCTTTTCCCACCTTCTTCGAATGAAATCTACATATTAGTAATTATTTACTTATAATTGACACAATTTTCCAATCTTGAATGACCACCTAAGCTAGTGCCTACTGCTCAGAGACTATATTTATATCTTTTTTGTTTTGTTTTGTTTTTCTTAAATCTAATTTTATATGAAGATTGAAGACTAATCCTTAATTCCCCCTCCCACAGATTTAGGGGAATACTGGAGAATAACGCCATATACATTGCACGTGGAACATTTTTACCCTTTGTCTTCTAGTGATTGTATTTATTTGCTAAATCCGTTCAAAAACTGGTCAGAAAATTACAATTTTATTTCTTTTTTCGCAATTTTAGAGTACTCACTTTTCCTGTTATAATTATTTGTTGACAAACATTTTGGGTTTGCAATTTGCTAAATTAGGTTTTATTTTGTGTCAATTTTGTTTGAAAAATAACGGATGAAATTTTAAACTGAATTCTCGTTAATTACTAAGGGGATGATTGTATATGAATTGAATAATAAAAAAACCAATCAAAACTCAAATTTAACTCAACTTTAACTCAACCTCACTATCATCAATATTATTAATATAATTAAATAATATCAACTAATCATTTTTACACATCACATCAATTTTAATTTACTATTCATCCACTCACATAACTTTAACTAACAATCACTTCCAATCATTTTTCTCCTACTTTACATCAAATCAACTTTAATTATTTTATTTAAATATTATTTTAATATATCCACTAAAAACTAACCATACCATCTTTTTCAAAATTAACTATAGTTAAAAATCAAACCAAATAAAAACTAGTTCAATCCATTGAAATTTTCTGGTTAAGCTTCATGGCGATTTTCTGGTTAAGTTTGTCAGAATCACTGCAAGAAAAAGATGAAATTCTAATAAATATTTTAATGCTATTATTTTCGTTGAATTGAGTTTTCTATTGAAATTTCTGTTGAAATTTGACAATTCCAACGGTAGATTTTCTAACGGGGATGAAAAAAAAGTTCCAACAGATATTCCTATGGTAAAAAACCGTTGGAAAAATTGTCACTAGAATAATCAAATTTCATCTAAAATTTCAATGGAAAACTCATTTCAACGGAATATTTAAGTTGAAATTTTGTTAGAATAATTCCAACGGAAACTATACCATTGAAATATCCGTTGAAATTACCATCGGAATATGTTAACCAGAAATTCTATGGTGCCCATATGGGCACCATAGAATTTCTGATATATTAACGTAGGATTTTTCGTTAGAATATAACAATTTTTTTGTAGTGAATGTTCAATGATCAATAAAGAGGCAACAAGCTATTAGGAGCTAGCTTTCTTATTGAACATCGTTAGAGTAATATATACATATATAATTGTTATTTAGGCTTTAATTTTATAAGCACATTTTTAGCTTTGATTGTAATACTTTTACATTATAAGGGTATTTCGTATTGTTGAGTAGTTTAGAGCGAGAATAATTAGTAACCGAGTAATTCGAGCCTCGGGTCGTCTTTCAAGAAAAGCGATTCGGAGCTTCGCTCGCTACATAGTTGTCCAATGTCATAAAACGAGAAAACAAAAGCCTAAACATTCTAATAAATGAGTTTGTGGTTGAATTAATGCTAAGCTGACAGAAACTGGGGTAAAACGGGTCCGGTCCCACTATCATGAAGCGCACCAAAGTGGGGATAATCCCATATGAGCCCAAGTGGGGTTTCATCCCAAAACCAATTGGTGGAAGGAGGAGTAGCCCATTAGACTTATAAAGTGGATCTATTTTCCATGTATGAACGATGTGGGACAACTCACAAGTGATATTCTAACACGCCCCCTCACTTGTGGGACAACTCACAAGTGATATTCTAACACGCCCCCTCACTTGTGAATCCTTCGAAAGCCCAAGTCCAACTAGGCTGGGTGACGGGTACGTCATCGCACGGTTACTAATAGAATTAGCTCTGATATCATGACAGAAACTGAGGGAAAACGGGTGCGGTCCCACTAACATGAAGCTCACCATGACAGGAAAGCTCAAATGAAGCCCAAGTGGAGTTCCATCCCAAAATCAATTAGTGAAAGGAGGAGTAGACCATTAGACTTATAAAGTGGGTATATTTTCCATGTATGAACGATTTGGGACAACCCACAAGTGATATTCTAACAAAGCTAAGCTAGTAATTAAGAGCGATTAAAAGCAAGCAAGCAAAGCTAAACGAGAAAAGATAGAAATTTAAACTACCGGAGTCTCTATTACACGAATAAATGCAAACAACTAAAAGGAATATGCAAGCACCAAGCCCTAGATAATTAATATTAGTTTTCTAAACTAAATGATTAAGCCTTAATTAAGGTCTCAACCTTTAAAACTAGATAAGCTACTCTAATCACTTAGGCAAACAATGAAAACAAAAAGCTCCAAACTTTCTCTCATCCATCAAGCAAACACCTAAACTTACTTTGAAAATAATCCATAAGCAAAAACGAGGCAAACTAGAAGCTAGTACCCACTCCTCTATTGCGTGCTAGACGAGAATCGGAACAAAAAGCTTGAAACTTGAATAAAAATGATGTTGCCTGAAAGTCGCCGGAAAAATGATGTCATAGAGCTCCAATTATAATAGTAGAGAGAAAACTAAAAAATGAGAGAACAATTCCTAAAGTAGAAAAGTGAGAAATAAAATCTAAGGTGCCCCCAACACAAGGGGCTAAATGTATTTATAGATCACTCAAACCATACATTGGTTCACACACATTTAAAATTTCACACTCGCCCCAATTTCCGTCCAGGTGAAATATTGGACGAGTGTAAAGGCTTCTCGGCCTCGGGCGAGTGCTAATTCGCCCGGCGAAAGCGCGGGCGAGTGCCGATTCACCCTGCGAAAGCTTCAATTTGGTATAAACCAGAAAATGAAAGAATTGACAAAATTAAAAATTAATTGACAAATTGAAACTCTAAAGAATTTATAAGATAAAATCGATAAAAAAAAAAAAAAGTAAAATTATTGTACTAATCTGCAACCTTTAAAAGTTAGCGGATAAAAATGGAAAACAGCCAATAGTAATGTATAAATTTTGCATTTTATCCATAATAAAACAGACATACATTTCTTTAAAATAGATATATAAAAATAAAAATTTATAATTAAAAGTAGCATTTTGGAGGTTCTATCTGGTTGAAGAATTTTGGAGTTTACTCCTATTTATTTCCACCCCTTAGTGCCCACTGCCCACATAAAGAAGATTCCTTGTGACTTTGGTTCTTTTAAATTCCCTTGAAAGTTCCCTTACATATATTATATTACCCATTATTATTATATTTTGCAATACATCTAAAATCTGTATGTGGCCATAACTAACTTCACAACCTTTATTCAGAATAAAGATAATTTCAATTTGGACTAGGTACTTTTCAAATAATCATCCCTATCTCTCTCTCACTATATATATATATATATATATATATATATATATATATATTTATAGAAGGGATCATATGAGAATGGTAGATAGTGAAAGAAATAAGAATGATTATGTATCATGGGATCAGTACAATCAATGGACATCATTAAGTCAAAATTGATTTAAGAGGTCAAATTTGCAATGGCGAATCTGTAAATATATTTTATATCATGAACAAATAAATAGCTAGAAGGATAGTGGTGTAATTTCATCCAACACTAAATTTAGTGGGCCCCACCAACAATTAATCCCAACAACCATTCTCTTCTCTCTCCTCTCTCCTCTCTCCTCCTCTCCTCTATCTCCTTTCTGATCTCTCTCCCCGACCTTCCCC
>BKCP01004224.1:352025-366269 GCA_008636005.1 Striga asiatica
TAATAATTTAACATAAAACTTTTAAAAAATTTACAATTAAATTATTTCATTATTATCTAATCAAAAAGTTCATTTCGTTTTAAATATATAAAACTGGCGGATGGTTATAGATTAATCGCTCCAATGATAATTATTTGTATATTAGAAAAAAAATAAGAAACATAAATATCTTCTAAAATTCCTAGATGAGAAAATTTCCTAACTATATTTCTGTGTTCCTATTCAGTTTTCATACCACTGTCGGTTTTTATTTTTTATTTTTTTTTTTCTTTTCCGTCTTTGTTATTACAAATTAATGTCATTTTATTTTTAAAAACATAATACCATTTTAATTTTTCATACAATTCTTTTTACACAAAGATTCTCAAATAAGACAAGTTCAAATATTGATCAATCGTGAATTACAATGGACAAAATAATAATGTGACTCTAAGTTACGAGTATCACATTTACAAATCTATAGTGAACTTAGAATGACCGGGGTTCAACTCATTGAAAAACACAAACTAAGATTTCGAAAACTCATCTTATAAGGTTTTCAATGACACATCTTGATTGAAACATCGACATCTTGATTCATCAAACCACAAATTGTCATTTATCTTTTGCTTCAAAATCCAATATCTTTAAAAATAGATGGCACATCTCGATTGACGAACTTTAAAAACAACTTACGTGTCATCTATCTTTTTCCTTTTACAATTTTCGATGAATCAAATATCGAAAATCAATTAATTATACCTCATTTTATTTTGCCTCATCGTGATCTTCAATAGTCCTAAGTTGATTTTAAAGTTTGTTTCGAAACTCATCGTAAATTTACTTTAATATTTTTTACGTTACGTTAGATTAAATCATATATCATTTTGTTTGTCTCTTGAAAAGCTTCAAAAGCCCTAAGTCGGATTTGTTTCAAAATTCATCGATGATTAACTTAAAAGCTTTTTGCATCAAGTTAGTGCTTCGTCTTCTCACCTTGTAGGAGTGTCGGTCTGCGCCTTGGTAGGGCTGAGCATTGGACTCAGATAATTCAAACTGTTTCGAAAATCAAACCGAAATCACACCAAACTGAAAAATAACAGTTGACTGTTTGACTTTCTTCGAACCGAACCGAACCAAAAAAATAATTGGTACGGTTCTGGAGATTTCACAAATATTCGTACCGAGAACCGAACCGAACCGAACCGAATCGAACCATCCCATACCGAACTGAACCAAAGAATCAAATTATAACATTAGATGTGTGTTATTAATATATTTTATGTCAACTTTGATTCTATATAATTTGAGAATTTTTAAAATACAAATAAAATATAATTATAACATTTAAGTTTCACTTAAATTTCATGTTTAGTAATACTTGATCTATAATTGAATTTTTCCTGTTATATAACAAAATATTTAAAATGTTATGAAAGGTTAAAAAATATTTTTTTAATAAAAAACTATATTATATTTTGTTTTAATTTTAAATTTTCAATATTCGTTGCACAAATTTAGTCTTAACAAATATTTAGAGTTATTTCTAAAATTGATTTCAAAATAAAATCTCTAATATGAGAAAGTATTATGAATGTTGGTTTTTTTAAAGCATATAAAAATTAAATAACTAGAGTTTAGAGTTACTTCTAAAGTTGATTTTAAAATATAATCTTCAATATGATGAAGTATTGATGAATGTTGTTTTTTTTAAAGCATATAAAAATTAAAATATAACTAGGTAGTCCTTCAAAAAAAATTTAAAAATATAAAAAATCTCCAAAAATCCGAACCAAAACCATACCAAACTGAACCGTTCCGATAGTCCCGAATACCAAACCGAATCGAATCGAAAAATAAAAATCTCCGAACTGTACCGTACCGACTTTTTGGTACGGTTCCAAAGATATGTTTCTCAATATGACCCAAGAAAAATCAACCGAAAAGGATATGTTTCTCAATATGACCCGTGAGCAATTTTTACAAGAAAACTCGCAAATTATCTAGTTTCGTTTTTTCTTTCTTTACCAGAATAATAGTGAAAAAGTCGAACAAACATGGGAAGCTCAGATGACAGAGCGTGAGAATACGGCATGACATTGTCCTAGGTCTTGAGTTGGGCCAGCTCCTCTATGTACTTCTCAACCAAATCAGTTTTGGGTCATTCTCTTTATACAGAAGGAAAATGAAATCTCCTCTGTTTACAGAAAGAAATCTTACCCGTTAAAAAGTTCATGAATATTTAGGTCATTCTCTTTCAGTTTTGCGCCAGTGCTATACCAGCCTACAACATGCTTCTTTACTGATATAAATTTATTAGCACGTCAAATTATATCCACAGACCAGAAAATGTTTTGTAAGAAACTATTGTTTTCTTAGCATGAGAACAAACCATTGATTCTTCTGAACATGGAAAACATTGATTCATGATAGTTATGATTAAGAAACCAGATGTTCGGGTCCCTGCCATCTTCCTCAAAAGAAACTGCTCTCACTGGAGTTTACCATTAGAAAACTGAAACATGTACAGAAATGAATGATTACTGAGAACAAAAAAATGAACCAGAAAATCCCCAAAGAGTTCAAGTCTAGCTACGGAATGTTTTAACCATTACTTCTACAAAACTCGCACATCATATTATTGATCAAAGTAAACGGACATCAGCAAGATACATGAAATAATAGAGTTATTCAAACCTCAACAGGACAAAGATATCTATTAGTATCTGAAGGTCGACTCAATCGGCAAATTTATCATCAAGAAAGCAATCATTCCGGAAAATTTTGAACTAATGGTTGTGAAAAGTAGACTAAATGTTTGAAGAAAAAAAATAGACATCACTAAAACTATAATGTGATAAAAAGAGAGCTTATTGAAATACTCAATAATAAGAGCTAAATTATAAGTTATCAAAGGCTATGAAGAAAAAGTAGGCATAAATGGACTCATTAAATTGACTCTCCCAAAATAAATGAATAAGAAAAGCATGAAGCACAACACAGGAGGCGTCATGGGGACGAAAAAGGGATCATTTCAGATAAATATAGATTTTGTATATCCAATTGCAACCTCAAAGGTTGTAACGATATGCCCTAATGAAAATATACAGAAATTCTACGGCTTGGTGAGAAAAAAAGATGCACCATCTCACATTCAATATACAAATCCACAATATTACCCCAACATAGATTAAGCTCTAATTATTCACCATGTACTCATTAATCCACAACAAAACTTACCTCAATGAACCCTAAATCTCTTAGCTTGAACATCAAAATACACAAAATTATCTCCCTCCACGAAAACAATACTTATCATAAAGATAAAACTTTGATGCACCAAAGTTCATTATCAATCGGAAAAGAAACTAAAGCTCAGAACTTTAATGACCACTTACCAGCAAAACCTACCTCCAAACAATATTTAAAATTCAAATCAACCAACACTCAAACAGTACCAAATTCACAAAAGTTCTCAGAAAAAAGTGATGGGATCGAGAAGACAGACCGGGTAGCTGTTGGTGATGTCGAACGTGCCCTTGAATGAGGTCCCGAGAAGAACTCCGACCACGCGCCACCCGATTGTAGTGGTCGACGACGCTCAGTAGCACCAGCGGGTGAACAGATGACCTTCTCGATCGGCCGTGAGGTTATCTGCTGCGACAAAAACTTCTAATCGAAGTGATAATTCTGCCTGCCCTGGGAAGGGTATGAGATGAGAATAATTTGATTGTGGTGAAAAAAACAAGGGGGAAATTGCAGAGAGCGGAGGCTGAAATTTTTTTGAACGTAATTACAATTAAAAATGGGACACAATTGTATAAGTGTCATAACTTAATTACACTTTGAGATAAATGTTGTTATATTAGTAAATATTGTGACATTTTCTAAAAATATATTACTATTTTAATACAATATTTAAAATATGTCGCCATATAACTAAACATGACGATACTTTTGTATAAAATGTCATAATTTAATTACACTTTTAAATAAATGTCTCAATACTGGTTAACACGGTGACACTCTTTAAAAAGCGACATGATTTGATTACATTTTTTTAAAAAGTGTTGTTATAATTTTCTTTTTGTAACGTTTTTTAAAAAGCGTCACAAACACATCTAGTTTAATTACACTTATTAAAAAAAGTCACCATATTTATGTTGTTAAAACCCATGTTTGTTGTAGTGATTGAATTTAGTGATCTCTGAAGTTTAGTACTGTTTTGGATATTTTCCAATCTCCGAAACGTACCGACTCATGCTCACCCTTACGCCTTGGTGGTCAGTGGTCCCGGCCGTCCATTGGTTTTTGCCTGACCGGGTCGGGCCGCTCAGCCGTGTGGTAAGGTGCCTCCTTGGGTCTTTGTTTCGAGGCCTCCAGCGTTATCTTGGCGCCTTCCCCATCTTCCCGGGTGCTGAGCTGCTTCGGATCCAGATCTGGTCTGAAAATTCATCTAGACGGTTTGAGTTTCCATAGTTTTCGAGTTTGGAGTCAAGATCTGTTATTCATTTGGGGTTTGGTACAATGGGCGCGTCTCGATTGTGTGGTCGTATTGGTTGTTGTTCAGCTACGGGAGGTTTTACTCTAGATGTATATATTAGCTGTGTGTTTTTTATCTTTTAGTTTTTTTTTAGTTCGTAGAAGTCCAGTTGTGTCTGGCTTTTTGTTTTCTTTATAGAGTTTCAATCTCCTATATAGAGGTGAGTTTTTTGTGTGTGCGATTGACTCTTGATGAAAGTTGTACCTCTCGAACACATGTGTGCTTTCGAGAAAGTAGATCTAGTTTTTTTAGTTCTTGTGTGTCAGTTGACACTTCTACCTACTCGTTTCTTATTTATTAATATAATTATCGTTTAAAAAAAAAAAAAAGGTTCACGTTAGGTTATAATTGTAAGAGCAAATGGTCATTTCTTGTATTTGGGGGACAAATTGTCAAATATGGCAAACGTAGTATTTGGTTAGGAAAAACTAATTCTCGAAACAAATAATAAGGGATCTAGCATAAAATTCGATTCCATCATAGAGAGTACGGTAATCCAGGATCGAATTACTGTGATTCGTTGTCGGCATCAATTTCACTTGAAACAATCCAGGATCTTGTTTTCTCACCTTCATATGTAATAAATTGGACTTTTTTCATTTAGTTGGTGAACGATTAGGGACCGTGCACAAGAGTTGCTCTCTGAAATCCGGAGTTCGCAAGCTGATGGGCGCCATACGAGCTTTATAAATCACTGGTTTTTGGTGAAAACAAGTAAAGTTCAGTTTTTTAGTTTTAATCATTTTTTTGGTCTGTGTGTGTAATGTTGTGCGATAAGTAGAAAGCTGTTTACTTGATTTGCTGAGTAAAGTTCTGTTTTTTAATTTTATTTCCTTTTTGGGTCTGTGTGTGTAATGTAATGGTGTGAGATAAGCAGAAAGCCGTTCATTTGATTTGCTGAATAAAGTTCTGCTTTTTAACTTTTATTCTTTTTTTAGCTGAGTTTCCTATTTGTACCAGTATGTAATAGATCTAATGTTGCATGGAGGTTCCGGCTATTCTATAGACGCGTTCACTGATAAATGTCATCTGAATTGAATTTCTGGAAACTTCTTCTATGACCCAATTGTGTACAGTGATCCATTGCATGTTTTCGAGCAATGTAATTGTTCTATATTTCGTCAATTTGGAAGAACACACAAAGTCTCTGTTAAATTGCTTGCTATCAGTTTGCCATGTTAGTTTCAGTACGAGTGCTGGACAAGAGTGTTTTCATGGCTTCTAAAAGCTCAACTCAGGGTGATTTGTATGGAAGGGTTTGGATTTATTCTTGTGAAATTTGAGATCCTTAACTTTAAAATTCACTGATTTTTGATGAAGACGAGTAACGAATTTGTTTTTAATTTTAATTATTTTCTGGGTCTGTGTTTGTGAATTGTAATGTTGTGATTTGATGCTGCTGAGATTAGTAGAAAGCTGTTTTACTTGATTTTCTGGGTTGATATGTTTGGGTGCGTTTCATGTTTGTATGAGTGTGTAATGGATCTAATTATGTAAAGTTGGAAAAATATAGTTCATTGCATGGAGATTTTTGGTTATTTTATATAAGTGTGCACAGTGAATGTCATCTGAATTGAGTTTTTGGAAGCTTCTTCTACTGACCCAATTGTATGTGTTAATCCATTTCATGTTTTAGAGCAATGCAATGTAATCCATTTCATTTTTTTTCTTTTTTTGCTTTCAATTGTCTAGCTAATTTCAGTTTGAGTGCTGGGCATGAGTCTAGTGTTTTCATGGCTTCCAACTGCCCAACTCTGGGTGATCTTAGGTTGAATTTGTATGGAAGTGTTTGGATTTATTCCTATGAATTTGAGATCCTTAGCTTCGTATTAGTCAATCCAAATTGTTACCTTTTTTATTATGGCTTCTAAGTTCTAATTGCTTCAACCATTCATGTAGCTTCAAACTAATCAACCGGTGATATGATTAATAATTTTTTTCTAATTACTGCCCTAGTTTATCCCCATTTTCTTTGTCTGATTTAAGTTGTTTTTGTTTTGTTTTGTTTTGTTATGTTTTTCTAACTTGTTTCTAATTTGTTTTTTGTTTTTTTTTTCTCCATTTTCCCCCTTTTCTGCAGCTGATTGCTAAGTGATTATTCGGTCTTTGCCCCTCTGGTTGTGATTTATCCTTGATGAGATTTTAGAATACAGTTCTTCATGAGAAGTGATGAGGACAAAACGGTCTTTAACTCATGCTAAGAAGAAAGCTGAAGAAGACCTTGCAGTACCACCTGGATTTGTTTCTCTCACATCTTTTACATTGAAAAGGAAGTTTATTGGTCGGAAGGCTGACGACGTTATGGCTGTAGATAAAAAATCAAGAGCAGGTTCAGTAGATACTCCTCTTAGAAATGTCGAAATCGAAAAATTTAAAGCCTCATTCAAGCAGAGACCATGGATTTGTTATGACCAGTTTGAAAATGTTCAAGAAACTGAAAGGAATGATGTAAGTATGATTATTCTTCATCTCACATTTTTATTATATATTATTATTATTATTTTGACATTTTCTTTCCTTTTTAAATGAATGGATGAAAATGAATCAGGCGAGTTCTCTTCCGCATAAAGATTCAGTTAGTGTCTGTCTTCCAGAAGGGACTATTTGGGGATGTGCAAATTGTCATGACTGCGTGAAGGTTAATTAAATATTTCGCTTAGTTATATTTGTGTTGATGGCTAAATAATTAATTATCACTAATTGCAGTAAATTTTCCTGTGTATAAAATTGTCTGAACGGATTATCTCATAGGTCACTGCTCGGTGCCAACCCAACGAGTCATCTTTGCCTTCACTCAGTGATGCTCCGATTTTCTACCCAACTCAAGAGGTATTTTTTTTTGCTCATATCTGTTTTTTCTCTTTAAAATGTTTTACTGTACATTTCATTCTCTGTTCAAGTGTAAATTGCTCGAATCTTATGGTAGGAATTCAAGGATACTCTCAAATACATAGCCAAGATTCGCCCAACAGCAGAAAATTACGGGATATGCCGAATTGTTCCTCCTCCTTCTTCCCTTCTCGAAGAAAATAAAACGTGGGGTGGTTCGAAGTTCGCCACTCGTTTTCAGAATATCGATGGCCTCCAAAATCTGTATGCGAAGAAAAAACTATCCGAATTTGAACATGGGCCTGATTTCACCCTGAAAAGCTTTAAAAAATGTGCCGATGATTTCAAGGCTCAGTACTTCCGTAAATATGGCAAGGGCCCGCTGGTTGCTGCAAGAATCGAGGGCGAATATTGGCGAATAATCGAGAAGCCAAATGTAGAAGTAAAGGTAGAAGAAGTGCAAACATTAGGTTAAATTAAATTAAATTAATTATAATTAAGTATCTTTTCATCAGTTTTTCCCACAGTGCATGAATTTTTATTTTATTTTATTTTTTTTCTAGGTGCTCTGTGCTGAGTTTTCGAGCTCAACCAATTCAACTAAAGAAGTGGCTAAATGTGATGAATATGTAGAGTCCGGGTGGAACTTGAAAAATATCCCGAAGCTCCCAGGTTCTCTTCTTCCATTTGGATGCTACAAAACTTCTGAAGGTTTAGTTCCTCAATTATTCATTGGGATGTGCTTTGCATCACAATGTTGGGTAAGGTTTTAGAATGTATTGGAACTTCCGATTATTTATTTATTTATTTTTTTCTAACGTTTTTTGTAGGTATATCTAATGGATATAGTTCTGTTTGATTTGACGGTAAAACAGAGAACTGAAGATCACCACTTGTATTCGATATCGTATTTGCTCTCGGGTGAACCTAAAGTATGTTACGGCATCCCGTTCGAATACTCCTTCAGGTTTGTTGAAGTTGTGAAAAAGCTACACCCAGAGCTCGCAAAACATCCCGATTTTCCCCACAAGCTCGTGAGTAATGTATTTTCATTAAATAATCACAAAAGACTTATAGGTGCTGAGGCAAATATATTTTAGGAGCAATTTTTATATTTTTACATGAAAAATGAGTTCGAACGAAAAGTTACTGCTTTTTATATGAAGTTTGCATGTAAATTATTTTGTCAGGTCCCTCAACTTCCACTATCAGTGCTAGTGTCCCAAGGAATACCTGTGTACCGATGTGTGCAAAATCCCATGGAGTTTATTGTTACTTTCCCTGGAGCTTACCACACAGAATTTAGTTGCGGCTTTAATTTTGCTGAGACGGTTCGTTTTGCTCCTTTTGACTGGTTACCATATGGTCAAAAAATTGTCGAACTTTATGTCGAAAAATGTTTCAAGACTTCAATCTCTCAAGACAAGTTGTTGATAGGAGCAGCGAAAGAAGCTGTGAAAGCCCAGTGGGAATCTTTTGCACTGAAGACCAAAACCGTACAAAATCAAATGTGGATTAGTGCCTGTGGGAAGAACGGGATCTTTACAAATGCCGTTAAGGTATGTGACTTTGCTTACTTGGGGTATAACAAAATTCGTTCAAATCAGGCAAAAATGCATTTTTAGTCCTGTTGGTTTAAGGTCTAAGCAATTTAAGTCCCAAGATTTCAACTTTTCGCCTTTTGGTCATGTGATTTAATATTTTGAAGGACTAAAATTGCAAAAAAGATTAAAATTACTGGACTGAAATTGCAACAAAATTTTAAATTACAGGACTCAAGTTGCTAATCGAAAATCTGGGAATTTGGGAATTTGTTGCAATTTGAGGACTGAAATTGCAGCAAAATATTAAATCACATGATCAAAAAGCAAAATGTTGGAACCTTGGGAATAAAATTGCTATGGCGTTAAACCAGCATGACTAAAATTGCAATTTTGCCTTCAAATTATATGCATTATTATCATTATTTCTCTAATTATTTCCCTTTTTTTCTTTTTTTNGGTCAGGAGCGTGTTAGAGACGAACGTGTAAGGAGGAAATACCTATGCAATATGGCCCAATCGAGTGCATGGGATGGACTCGAGGCCGCCTCTAAACTCGATTGTACCATATGCTCATACGACTTGTACCTCTCGGCCGTAAAGTGTTCGTGTTCCCCGAACAAATATGCCTGCCTTCGCCACTCGAAGCTGCTCTGCTCTTGTCCTTGGACTTCCAAGCGTTTTTTCTTCAGGTACGAAATTACCGAATTGGACCTCCTTGTCGAGGCCTTAGAAGGAAACTTGAAAGCAATCCATAGCTGGGCCAAACAAAAGGCCCAGCCCGATTCTGGGATTAAAATTTCAGAAAACGCCTGACCTAATTTCGAAAAACAAAATGAGGTAATTTTAAAATCGCAAGCTCAAAATGCGTTCGTTCTCCTTAGTGATGACGAGGATGGACCATCTTGATCGATGCTGCTTAACCGTGATGTTGTGCAAATATGGATCGTTGAGTTTTAGCTTTGTAACCATTTTTTTTTTTTTTTTTTTAATCTGTGATTTATAGGAGATTTGTTTGAGAGTTGGAAAAACATGTTTCCTTGTGAGATGAACTGCAGATGCTCATGTGGGATTTTGTTTTAACTTTTAATTGAAATAAATAAATAAAAAGTCACTGGATTTTAACTGCTTTGTATGTATGAATCAAGATTAGGGCTCAAACCAGACGAGCTAAGTCAAACATTAGCCTTATCGAGTTTGACTCAAACTTTTTCAACATTAATCTTATCGATTTAGAAGCAATTATTATTCAATGTTGTTTGAGCTCGAGCTAGACTTGATTAGATAAACATATACAAAGGCTCGAGATCTATTCGAAGTTTGCTCGAGCTTGACTCGAATTTTAAATAAAGAAAAATGATTCNTTTTTTTTTTTTTATTTTTTTTTTGGGCTTGATTTAGCTCGAGTTATTGTATTTAACTAAGGTATGTTTTTACTCGGGGTCTCATCAACCACTTAAATTGTTAACATAAACGTGTGGTTTGCAGCGTTTTGGGGCAAAACATTATATCAAACTCCTTTGACCAGATAAAACAGCTAATAGAAAAGTTTGGTAAAATATCTTTTTGGCTTGATAGATAGGGGACAAAAGCACAATTTCTTTACCAAATAAAACAGCTAATAGAAAAGTTTGGTAAAATAACTTTTTTGCTTGATGGATAGGGGGAAAAAGCTAAAGTTGTAAGCGCTGGATATTGGAGCCCGACATGGCAAACCCGGTTTTTGGTCCAGTTCCAGGCCAAGGGTTGGCCGGGCTTGTACCGCCGGTTCTGGGCCTGTCCGATTCACCAAACAATAAATAATAAAATAATAAAAAAATTAAAAAAAATGAAAAACTACATATTTGTGGCCTGGAATCGGCCTGCTCAAACCACGGATTCGGTTAAAGGCCCGTTGACCATGGGTCCGTTGAATTTTTGAATAACTGTTAATTTTAAAAAAGTTGATTGGATTTTTAACATGGGCCCGTTGACCATGGGCCCTTGCTCAATTATCTATCTCTTTAATGATTAATTGTAACATGAAAAAGTTAAGGCCTTTTTAAAGAAAATGGTTCTCAATTGACAAAATTGAGCACCACAAATTTTTATATGTGAAATTATATTGTTTTACATTTTGTTTAAATTTGTAAAATAAATGTAAAAACTGCAATATGAAGAAGTTAAAGGCCTTGTTTAGCTTGTAAGTGATAGCGAATAGTTGATTGTACTAGCATATAGCTGATAATGGATTGTAATAGCTAACTTAATTAGCGGATTATATTAGTTGTTGCTAATAACTGATGATCATATAATTATTTTGAAAATTGTTCGTTGACATGGTACTTGTTTGAGAGCAATTTTGGAAAAGCCATTTCTTAAATGAACTTCTCCAAAAAATAAATCTTCTTCAAAAGTCTTCATCCTTTACTTCTATAGAATGGACTTTTTGAAAAAAAAAAACAACTTATTCATAAACTAGTGTATATCCCGTGCGATGCACGGAAGAGTTCATATTTTAAACATTTTTTAGACTTTATTTTAAATATAATTATTTATATTTTTCACATCTCGTCTATTATGAAAATAAAATAAATACAATCAATGAAAAATATATAATATTAAATACTTTTCTTTATACAATATTTTTTATTTAAGGAATATTATTAAACCTTAAGGTTTTGATTTGTTTTTTTAAATCAATAATCCAAAATATATGATTGTTAACGTACAAAAAATAATGAAAATAATCCAGACTGTAAAGTAAAGCTATTTTTTTATTATTTTACAAATAAAAATCTTCCAATTTTTTTTTTTTAATTTCAAAAAAAAATTGGCAAGTTTGATAATGAGTTAAATCAAGTTATACAAATGATTAAATTGTTAAAATATTATATTAATTATATTTTAAGAAATCCGATTATATAAAAATGGGTAAAAAAATATTATACTAATTAGTTTGTTAGGATTATGATTATATGGAAGTTAAAATAAAATGAAATGTAACCAAAAAATTTGTTCGTGGTTTTTTCCTAAATGTTTGAACTTAAAAATCTAGTAACCAAATTTACATTATATCACGTAAGGAAAAAAAAATAAATAATAAATATTTATTAAAGAGATAAATCAATAATATTTATCACTTAGATAATAAATAATAAATATTTACATGTAAAAAATAAATAATAATATATTTAAAAATATAAGTCAGAATTTCAAATAAAGTAAAAGGAGGGATAACTCATTTTTAAAAAAAAAATTCTAAATATTTAATATATTGATAAGTATCTCCATAAGAATAATCATACCATTTTAATTTTAAAAAAATTGGCAAGTTTGTTAGAGAGATAAATCCGATTAGACAAATGATTAATTTGTTAAGATATTATATTAATTGTATCATAAAAAATCGGTTAGATAATGTAGATAACAAAATATAATACTAATTAGTTTGTTAGAAATGTGATAATGAAAATCAAGAAAAAATGAAATTTACCCAAAAAAAATGTTTGGAATTCTATGTCAAGAAGGTGGAACTAGGAATAAGAACAGGGACCCACGTCGAGCCATCCTGACGGACGCCTTTTCTTTTAAATGTTTGAATTTACAAATTTAATACCGAAATTCTATTATATCACATAAGGAAAAAATAAATAATAAACGTTTATTAATATATTAAAATATGTAATTTTGAATTTCATATAAAGTAAAAGGTATGCTTATTCAAATTTATTTTTAAAATAAAAGTTATGATAAACATTTATTGATTCTCTTTCAAATATACTAGTGTGTACCCCGTGCGATGCACGGGAACAATATTAAATTAACAATATTATAAATAGACTTCGAGTTTGAGTCACTCAATGGCGGAAGTGAAAACTACTATTGATCCTATTTAAAAAAAGAAAAAAAAATAATTATATATGAAAGAGGAGGATAAACAATACTTAATAATTATAAATTAAAAATTCGGGGTCAAACAATGTAAAATTATTTTGTATAAGAGAATATAAAAAAATTTGATTACACACCATTTCAAAATTATTATTATACTTTTTAATATGGTTAGCTTATAATATTTGTAAAAATATTAGTAATTAGACTGATGAAAATTAGCTTCTTAAAGTAGATAATGGATTTCTAATAGTAATTATGAATTGGTTTCTATTTTATTTTATTTTTTCTTTTTAAAGATAATGAATTTCTAGTAGTAATTATGAATTGGTTTATATTTTATTTTATTTTTTCAAATCTGTATAGATAAGGATGAAATTTTTTAAACACACGTATGCAATGAGAATTTGTAACAGAAGAGATAAACTCTTGTAGATTTATACTAAAAATAGGAAAAAGAAAAATAAATATTTATTGTCAAACAACGGTTTTGATAAACTAAAAACCAGGAAAAAGAGAAACAAATCTTTACACAATTAATGAGCCGATTTTTTTGCCTATTCAGATTTGTCCAACAATTACTATATGTAGGATATATTTAATGATTTTGGCGGGAAAAAGTTTCTAAATTTATAAAAAAGGTTATTCTTTTTATATAATGATAGATTAATAAAATAAAAATATAAATCTAAACAAATTTTGAAACAACCAAAAAAATCGGATTGATTGACATAAAAAAAGAAAGTGAAATTGGATTTGAATGCTAAAATCGGAACACCTTACCAAATTGAATGTTAAAAGATTCGATTTGATTGGTTACCCAATTGCATGGGCTGAAAAAATTCAAAAAAAAATTTACGAATTGAAGAAACGGGAAAAACACTATATTGAAGCGGAAAAACAAAATGATTATTTTCGGATTGTTCAAATAATTTTTCTTCTCCGTATTATATAGTAATAGATTCAAATTTAACACCAAACAAAAATATCTATTCAAATGGACTTATACATTCAAATGTCTATTTGAGAAGTGTTTTCAAACGAGTTTTTGTTATTGTACTAATTCTCTTTTCATAATGCTCATATATTAAATTTATTATTATTATTTTTTTTTTAAAAATAAGCATTTTGAACTCACAATGTTAACAAAATCTACCAATTCTAAATGTTGACCGATGATTACCGAATAAGTCTAGAGTTTATTGGTCATAACTAAACATAGGGTGAAAATGAGCAAATGGGTGCCGACATGAAAGGCAGTGCTGCACGTGGGTTTTAGCGGTCAGGAGCATCGGGTCCAGCCGTCCAGGCCGGGTCATAGATCGCCGGACCCACCCGCCAAAACACGTCAAATTGGGTTGACCGTAGAATGCGGGATTCTCGTACGGATCCCTTCTTTTTTGGTAAAAGAAATGCAAGAGGCCCCTCATGCAATACCATTGATAATGATAATATGACTCAAATTATGAGATTTCCCCT
>BKCP01004224.1:366297-380879 GCA_008636005.1 Striga asiatica
TCGAACAGGGGCGTAGCCAGAATTTTTTTTGACCGGAGCTGCACATTATGTAGCTATTATTGGAATCGAGTAGACATGGTAATGGGCCGACCCATCCTGTCGGTTCGGGCTGAATCGACACAGATCGGCCCGTTGACCATGGCTCTTGAACCGGCCCGTGGTTTTGACCAGTTCGGTTCATGTACAATACTTTATAGGTTATATATTTTGAACCGGAAGTTTCGGTTCCCAACTGGAACTGGAACCCGAGGTTCGACTTTTAAAAAAAAATATATTAATTTTTAATTATTTTTATTTTTGTAATGAACCGAACGACCAAGAACCAACAATTCAATGAACTGGCCCATGCATATATCCGCGTTGGTTCAGGGTCCTCCAACTCTCAGCCCGAGATGGCGATTTCGACCCGTAACCGGTTTTGGTGATCATGACTAGAACCAAATTATCTGATAACATATGTCGGTTTGAATTGAAAAAACTCAATCTCGACTCGCTTATAAATTTAAACAAGTCAAACACAAATAGCTAATCGAACTTGTCAAGCATGTTTGCACTCAATTCTGTAAGAGTTTTTTCTTTGTCAATGAATTGAGGCCGAAATTAATTATTGGAGGTGAAATCAACAAAAAAAAAATAATAAATGAAAATGAATAACGGACTGTGCAATGAGACGAACACAATTAAATTGCCCACAAGAGAAGTGTGTGTCAAGCTTAATTATCCAGTTCATTTAGTAATTGTCAAGTCAACCCATTAAAAAAATTAAAAGGCAAGAGTGTGTTGGGCTACATTATAAACTCAATTGATAAAAATTTAATAAGGACACAATTGTTATCTGACAATAAAGGATTATCTTTTTTCTCTCACTGCGATCATCACTTTTCTTCCATTGTTGTCATATAAAAAATTTCGACCTAAATCTTGAGGCATCCAGCCTTAAATTAAATGGGGCTACATAAAAAATTACATGAGACTAATGGGGCTTATGTATAAATTTTTTTAAAAAATAAAATTAGCAATTGTTTTTTTTTTTTAGGACATGGGGCTGGAGCGCATTCTAGCTCTAGGGTGGCTCTGCCCCTGTGTTCAGGCATTAGAATTTTTTCCCTTTCTGAGTAATGTGTAAATAATTTTGGATGTGAAAGCTATTTAAAAATCAAACAAGAAGATAAATATAATAACATTAAGTTTAGATCTTTTGATTTATATAAAAATCATGATATAAAAATATAAAATTATTATTATTTTAAGGTTTGACACCCTTATGAGACAGTATTCTAAAATGGAATGATATTTATATTTTTATCGAGTCATACATCACTTAATAAATTGACACCTAATTAAAGTATATTTATTGTAAGAAACGTGTCTGTTATACCACAAATACTTGAACCGTTGAACCGCTCCTCTCCGAACCAGGTTGCGTCTCCCTGATCGTCGGTACCTGCAAAACACGCCGGGGGTGGTCCCGGCGCGAACACTCCGACGCTCAAGTCAGTGGTGGTCCAAAGAGAAAACGGCAAAGTAACGAGAGAATTTGTGAGTGTGTGTTGTGTAGAATGAATGAACATGTGCCCTTTTATAGATGAGGTCATGTAGAAGCTGAAGAGTTCTTATCATACTATAAGTCTTCCTCTGGATTAGGTCAAAATCCTAAGAGTCCTTGAAGTTGTGAACTTCTTCGTGTCTTGAGCAGAAGACCACCTCCGAGCTCTGGTCCCCTTGGTGGAACGTCCAACTACCTAGGTGTCGAGGTGCCCCGCCTGGCTCATGTAGAGCTAGCCTCCACCTACCACCCTTACACTCCAGAGGTGCCATGGGCTGCGCCTACCTGATTGAACCACCCAGCTGAGTGCGACTAAAACCCGGATCACAACCGGTCCTTCATGAACCGCTTCTTACGACCACATCATCTAGCCCCCCATTCCTAAGACAAGTTATCGGAGCTTGTCATAAGGAATAGAAAAATTACAAACACCATCGCGAGCACTTACATTTTAGTTTGATAAATTTATGAACGTCAACCTCGACTGCGCCTACCTCACCCAAACACTCTCATCACCACGCGAGCTCGCTCGCCAAACACCGTGCACCCCGCCGAACTGCTGAGGTGCCGACGTCGTGCTCACGCCCGATGTCGAGCTGCACGGGGGATGCCAAACTGCACGTGAATGTCGACCATACCGAGGTGACGATCTGCAGAGGTGCCAACCTGCTCGACCCACGATGGCGACCTATCGAGCCCATGACGCCAACCACCACGCTGAGATGCCGACCTGCCGACCACCAAGGTGTACCGACCACCGGGGGGCGCCGTCCTGTCGCCGACCGCGACGCGACCACCCCCAAAAATGCCGACCTGCCGCGCGTGACGACTTGCCGCATTGCCTATATGCTATACTGCCGACCCGCCGCGCACGACGACCTTCCCGTTCGCCGACCTACCACAAGTGACGACCACGCAGAGATGACGACCTACCATGCATGACGACCACGCCGAGGAGACGACCTCCCACGCGACGACCCGCGAGTGACGACCTTCCTTGTTGCGACCCGCTAGTGACAACCTCCCGTATGACGACCCGCTAGTGACCACCCGAGAGCTGCCGACCTGCCACCACGTCGAGCTAGGGTATGCGCACTGATGCCGAGCCCATCGCACATGGTGGTGCTTTTCCCTTTCTTTTTCACTTTGGATGCTCTTACATGCACCTACCTCATCACATGGTCACCTTTTAACTTTAAGTAATGTACCTAGGCACATGTGCCTAGCTACCCATCACCCCATCACATATCTACATACACCATCACATGTCTACCTCCATCAGATATCTTCTTCGAAATCCCAACTAGCTTCTTCTACAAGCCTCATTTTTCACCTTAGATCACAATTCAAATGAATGGCTGTAGCGCCCCATTTGTTCGAGAATAATTGAATATTATTATTTGTTATTTATTTTATTTTTCGAATTAATTATTCGGGCTCGATTATTTTATTTTTATTACATGCTCGTAATTGCTAAATTGTATTAATTTTAATGTCGAGCCGAATAATATTATTTATTTTATTTTCGGTCGAACCGAAAATATTAAATAAACGAGACATTAAACCGAGCATTTATGCGGGAGTAATTTATCGAACTGAACTCGCCACTCGAACCCGCCCCACGTGAAGAAGAAAACGGCCGAGCCTTTCATTCCCTTTTGTGCATGCATGGGAAACCTTTTGAACGTTTGAAAATGGAAGTTAATACAAATCACTCCCCTTCATGCCTTGACCGTTTTTTTTTTTTAAAATTAACTCATGAGACTTTTTAACTTTTGTAACTTACTAATTGAGAGATTTATAGCCCCATGAATGATATGTAACCCCTCTCCTTATTTCTTCCTCACGCACACACCTCTCATTTTGCAATCTCTCTCTCGTCCTCTCTCATCCATCACCCTCTCTCTCTCTTGTTCCTTTTTCACTCTCTTGGTTTCGCCGGAAAAAGATGTCGCCCGCGCTCCTCCATCGCTCCTCCACGCGCAGCCGCAGCCACCGAGAGCCTCGCCGTCGATCTCCTCGTGACAGTAGCGCCGGCCACTATCATCACCGGAGACAACACCTTCACGGGCACAAGCCACCTTCGGTCATCTCCTTCGTCGAGCGAGCCGCCGTTAGACGTCGAGCGAGTCAAGCGGACGATCTTCCCCGCCCATAGGATTTGTCGTTTCCGAAACTCTGAAATCGAGGCTCGACTATTCCTCTTTGTTGTTCGGTAAATCCGTTTTGCTAAACTCGTCAATTCGTGATATTTCGTGATTTTATGTTCGGTGATCCTATATGATCGATTCTAATAATTTGTCGTTTAATAATTATCAAATATCGTTAAATGTTTTGAAATCCACTCTATGTTCATTTTTTGATGCTGTAAATATGATATTCCGCGTTGTCGAGGTTTCTTATGAACCGAGCTTGAGATTCGAACATCGAAAATGAATATGATTGTCATTTTATGTGAAGTCAAGTTTTCACTGTTCTGTTGTGCTGCGGTTTGAGCCATCTTAAACTGAGTATTTGAATTTGTGACCTTCATGATAATTGTAGTGTTTTCAGTTTACTAAGTCTGGGCTTTAGAATTTCTCGATTTCGATCTATATCGGAAAATTTATGATTTTTTTCAATATTTGTTGTACTTCCAGTTTTTCCGTACCCGGCAGCAAAATTGGATTTAGTGTTTGGTCTACATTTTATGTCAACATGTGCTCGTATGTACTTACACTCTTCATGAAAGTTATAGATCTGTCTTTTAACTTTCAATTGAGATAAATTTCATGTTGATATGTGCTCTGTGGCTCGAGTTATGATTTTATGAAGTTAGATATGCATGAGTTGGGAATTATCATGTTGGCATAAATATAGAACCGAATGTTAACCGATTGTTTACCATTCAAATGAGCTCATATGTTTCTGTGTTCTAAATTAAAGTTGTAGATGCATTCCTAAGGTTTAATTTGACATGTGAACCATATCATTTAGAGGTCTGTAGCTCAAGATAAAGGTTAAAAACTGAGATACTGTCCATGTTCATTATACTAGTTTTGACAGATTTACTGAATCACATGTTTTGTGTTTAAACTCATTGAATATGTGTTTATTTGCCACTGTGATCTTCAGAAAAGTTGTAGAAATTTGAGTTGTCGATCTTGTGGTTTTTGAATTCATCAAAAGCATGTCTGTATCTCCAATTAAGTGGTAAAAACTGAAGTCTGGTCAAGTATATTTTTTCCAGTTTTGGACTGTGACTCAAATTTTAATGTTTGTTGATTTATTACCTGTTAAATGACCTTTTTTGCTTTCAGTACCTTCATAAGAATTGTAGATTCATCTCTGAGGATTCCAATGAAATTTGATTTGCGTTCATACGAGTTGTGCTCTGAAAGTTATATCGATTTTAAAAACACTGCCCGGGTTAACTTTTCAAAACTTATGTGTTATTTTCTGAAATGTGTCGTACTTGGTTTAATGCATGATTGAATGCTTACGTGGACTTAGTTGAACTAAGTAGATTGTCGAATAGTCTTTGATAATACTATTTTAATAAATGTAGGTGTTTGACGAGTCGACCTCGCCGACTAATATTATTGTGTGTTTTACTCGATTGCTACCAGGTGGGTTCATTTATGTTGAATCTATATTTATCGCACTTGTTATTTCTTATAAATGTTTGTCGCGATAGTTTCTGTATGCGTGAGAACCCTAGTCTAAGTATCCTGATGGTAGTGCCTTTGACGAATGCATAATCAGTGGAAGTCACCTGCCCGTTGTATCTGGGAGGTGGGCGCCCGAATCCGTGTAGAGCGGAGGGGATTGTCTGAACGCCCGAATATGTGTAGAGCGGAGGGGTAATTCAACTTCACTGTCTCTTGGTAAGATCCTATGCCCGTTGCATCCGGGGTGGGAGTGCTTCCAGTTACATCCTCGCCGATGTTTGATCAGGAGGTTTGTTGTATGTAGATAGGAGGTTTGCGATAGGGCCTAATAGGGTGTTAGATCTGGATTCTATGCATACATTATTTATGGTTATGGATCTTTATGCGAAATATACTTTGCGGTAAAGGTGAGTATGATGGTTGTACTCACCCCCATTTAGTTTTTTGTCCTCTTGTTCCTCTTCCTATCTTTTAGGTTGAGCATGGTTGGCGGCAGCAGCGAGAGACGATCAAGTGGTGGTCGTTGGATTATGTGTTACTTGCTTCTGCTTTCTATTATTTCGATAAACCATTTGTCCAACTTTGAATAACTATGTTTCCGCTTTATTTATTTCGAACATGTTGGTTAGACTATTGAATTCGGTTGAAGTATTTGTTTATGCATGACTGGTTTTGAGGTTTATGGATAATTTGGGTTTTATTTTGAACTGTTAGATTTTATCTGTGTAAGATGTTTATTTGGTTTAAGTAGTTTAAGTAGCGCCCGTTTGATAATAAAGTTTTAATTTGGGATTTTGCGAAAAAAAAAAAAAAACTCTAATTTTTATAAAAAAATAAATTCGGTAAATTCTTTAAAATAAAGCGGGGCGTTACAATGGCCAAAATTAGCCAAGACTCATCTCTCTCCCTCTATAAATACTTACCTCCCCTTCACTCACCATTCTTCACCTTCAAATCATTCTCATCTCAACACAAAATTTCTCTCTCTACCACAAAGAGCTCTTAAATATTTTCGGCATCCGGCAAGCAAGACCTCGACGAGCTCCCAACATCACCGACCACACGCCCCGGCAACCACGTGACCGCCAACCACCGACGAGCTCGCGTCGCCCCTCAATCGAATTCATACATCGCGCCTACCTCGTCTCACTCCTTCCACTATGGCGGCATCGGCAAGTTTCATGGGTACGCTTACCTGTTCTCAATCTTGTTACGTTCATTCACCATTCTACTTTGTGCTTTTATGTAGTTCATATTCGCCAATTTGTTATACCACAAATACTTGAACTGTTGAACCGCTCCTCTCCAAACCGGATTGCGTCTCCCTGATCGTCTGTACCTGCAAAACACGCCGGGGGTGGTCCCGGCGCGAACACTCCGACGCTCAAGTCAATGGTGGTCCAAAGAGAAAACGGCAAAGTAACGAGAGAATTTGTATGTGTGTGTTGTGTAGAATAGATGAATCTGTGCCCTTTTATAGATGAGGTCATGTAGAAGCTGAAGAATTCTTATCATACTATAAGTTTTCCTCTGGATTAGGTCAAAATCCTAAGAGTCCTTGAGGTTGTGAACCTCTTCGTGTCTTGAGCAGAGGACCACCTCCGAACTCTGGTCCCCTCGGTGGAACGTCCAGCTACCTAGGTGTCGAGGTGCCCCGTCTGGCTCATGTTGAGCTAGCCTCCGCCTACCACCCCTACACTCCAGATGTGCCATAGGCTGCGCCTACCTGATTGAACCACCCAGCTGAGTGCGACTAAAAACCCGAATCACAACCGGTCCTTCATGAACTGCTTTTTACGACCACATCAGTGTCAATACATTATTTGTGAATGAGTATGGATAATTCCATAAGTCGTGTCATCCGATAACTCCATAGCAAAACTTACTTGTTTGATCACTGATATAAAATATTACGGGCTTATATAATATCTATCTATATTTTCATAAAGAAAGTTGTATGTTTTTGGAATCATTGCTCTCTCGTTATTTTTTGACATGAATCAGTACAAGCAAAAACATTTTGCTACCTTACTATATAACAATAATGACACCACCTTATAAGAATCCAAGTCTTCGTGTTTGAAAAATTTAAAAACCAACATTCGAAAACAATTATAAATTACATGTGTAATTTAACACAGTTGTGACATGATCACACAAAAAACCTTTGTACCATGATGCCATCCATCAACCTCAAAAAGGTTAAGTGCTATTATATGGAGCACACAAATAGTTCACAGTTTTTAAAATGTCAAATCGAATTCTATGTGCTGTTAGGCACTCCCAAAGACCAAAATAGATAGGGACCCTTCGGCCCCGATAGAGATGTTGAGCATTGACACAACAAATTATTGGACTACTATAATAGAAGTAAGTCACAATACAATAATTATAAACAAATGAAATGAAACATGTAGCTAATATAAGCTAACAAAATCCTTTCATTTTATGATATTTGTGGGCATGAGAAATAAAATGCTGATAGATTAAAATAAAATCTCGATAAGAATTTTTAAAATTGCTTATTATTTATACCAATATATTTAGCTATAATCATAAGCATAGCAAACTTCAAATAGCTACCAATTTTGGTTGATACGCGTTTCTAAATTTTGCGAAGCATTTGCTGCGAAAAATAAACTGAAGATTTTTTTTTTTTTTTTATCTGCCTCTCATTTTGGCTTTGGTCCTGCAAAGTTTTTTTTATATTTTTTTTTTATTTTACTGTGGTGAGTCAAGCTATTTGGGTACTTTTAAGTGTTTATCCAGTCCTTTTTCTTTGTTTTGTATTTTTAATATTTGTCGTCTATTTCTTGTTCATTGGTGATTTTCAGGTCTATCTAATCGGACTTTAAGAGGAGGAAGAATTGAGCTCGAGTCCCGAGCACTGTTTAGTTGATTCTAGAGGTTGATAACCGAGTTATCTGAAATTGAGTCGTCTCTCAAAAGAAGACGGTTCGGAGCTTCGTCTAAGTATTAGTTGTCCAAAGCACAAAAATAGTAAATGAAGTCCTAAACATACTAATTATGATGATTAGACTTGATTTTAAACTAATTGCAAGTAAGAAACGAGAGCAATTGAAATAATGATGTAAGCTTTGAAAGAAAGATGTGAACTTTGGTTATCTAGAGTCTCATTGACTTATGAAAATGAAAATAAATGAAGAGAAACATGCTAGCAATAAGATCCTAGGTAGATAAACCGAACCTTCTTAACTAAATAATCACGTTTTAACAAAGTCGAGACTTTTATAACAAGATATATAGGCAAAGATTTAACTCCTAACACTCGAAAACGCAAGAAAAATAAAACAAAGTCCTAGAATCGAGAATAAACACATGATTCCGGCCAATAAACCAACTTAACCTTGATAACATCATAAGAAAGAAGGAAACAAGCTCAAAGTAATAAGCGCTAATCAAGGTACTTACTCTCGTATCGCAAGTTCGGACGAAAATGATGCGTAAAGATCGAATCTTGGCTTCTTTCCTCGACTCTAACCTCAAGAAGAGCATTTTAAGCACTACAGTTAAGAGTTGCTGGCATGCTTCAAGAATTCGAAGAAGTTCTTGCACTGGCTGGTGCAAGCCGCCGGTAGTACCTAGAGGTCGGCATCGAGCGCGCATTGGCCAAGATTTTGCCGCTGGTTATGCCGACGACTTCGAAAAGCATTGGATGTGGCAGGGCCTCCCCAACCCTAGTGGTTCGGACGGTAACCCAGATATTTATGCGTAATATACATTTATTTCATATGCAATAATTAATTCTGTTTTTCAATTTTTATACTTTGCTTCTCGATTTTTATGATACATTTCGTATGTGATTTTCAAATTTTGTCCGATATTTAAGTCAAACCCAATTATTAACGGCTATTTCTTATAATTGATTACTCAAGGAACCAAATTTGCGAACAGTTGTAGTAATGTTCGATTCCATTTCAGTTTTCATAAAACCTAATGTATTAAACCAAACTGATTATATCTCAGAATTTGTCTACAATTCCGTCACGAAATGATTCTGTGAAGGATTTTAGCCATCAGATAAAATAACTGTAGACAATAACTGTATATCTGATTGCTAAAATCCCTCACGGAATCATTCCGTGACGGGACTGTGGACAAATCCTATATCTCAACAATTCCAATTTCGAATTCTGAAAAAATGATAAGAACGGTCCAAGGCCGAATCGAGAAATGTGACAAGATATTTAAAAAGGATGAAAGAAAAAGTTACAAGTATTTCAACAAATAATTGATATGAAACATTCCCAAATAGTGGACAAATAAAATTGCTGTCTCGTATAAAATAAAAACAATCGTGTCCTAGTTTTCTCATATTCCTTAAATTTCTAATTAAAGCTATCTAGCTAGAATTTTCGAGCTTATCAATAGCTAGATATTAGTATGTCCTATTTGAGAATTTCCATTTTCTGGGGTTGTCTCTCTTTCATTTCTTTTGCACATGTACATTCGGAGCTCCATAAAAGGACTTTCCATGTTACTTTTTTTCCTGCACATCGGTCACAGGATTTACTGTTCATTTACCCCCCCGTCATTCATAATTTTATTTTAGCTCAATAGTGTACTGGTTGGTTAGATATAAGAGGCATGAAAATTTGAGCTTCTGTGATTGATGGGATAGCTCTAAACCTTTATCTATTTGAGGAAAAGAAATGCAATTTATGTTGGAATTAGAAAAGGTTACTTGGAGAAACGAGGTGTGGACTATTTGTTTCCAAGAAAATAATAGTGAGGGGATTGTTGTTGGAAGTTTATTGAGAAGTCATAATTTTTTGGTGATTGAATGAGAAAAATGTTTTACGACATCTATATTGTAAGAAACGGGGGCAAAACGGATGCGGTTCCACGCAAATGAAGCGTACTAGAAAAATATTTTACGCCATCTATATTGTAAGAAACGGGGGCAAAACGGATGCAGTCCCACGCAGATGAAGCGCACCATAAACAGGAAAAGTCCAAATGAAACCCAAGTGAGGTTCCATCCCAAAACTAATTAGTGGAAGGAGGAGTATCCCATTAAACTTATAAGGTTAGTCTATTTTTCATGTATAAACGATGTGGGACAACTCATAAGTGATATTCTAACATGTCCCCTCACTTATTGTGATTTCTTAATAAGAAGCCCAAGCTCATATACAGAGTTGGGTGCTCCAAGCCCTACTAGAAACATGCTCCCATAAATGGGTACGTAGGCCCAAGCACTACAAGAAACAGGCTCTCATAAACGGGTACGTTGGAAAAAACGGGTACGTCATCGCACGGTAGAACCAGCTCTGATACCATGTAACAAACGTGGGAAAAACGGGTACGTCATCGCACGTTAGAACCGACTCTGATACCATGTAAGAAATGGGAGAAAAACAGGTGCGGTCCCATGCAGATGAAGCGCACCATAAACAGTTAAACCCCAAATGAATAGGTTTCATCCCAAAACCAATTGGTGGAAGGAGGAGTAGCACATTAGACTTATAAGGTGTGTCTATTTTCCATGTATAAACGATGTGGGACAACTCACAAGTGATATTCTAACACGCCCCCTCACTTGTGAGTTCTTAGTAAGAAGCCCAAGCCCATATACAGAGCTGGGTGCCCTAAGCCTTACTAGAAACAGGCTCCCATAAATGGGTACGTGGGCCCATGTCCTACTAGAAACAGGCTCCCATAAATGGGTACGTGGGCCCAAGTCCTACTAGAAACAGGCTTCCATAAACGGGTACGTCATCGTACGGTAGAACCGGCTCTGATACCATGTAAGAAACGGGGGAAAAATGGGTACGTCATCGCACGGTAGAACCGGCTCTGATACCATGTAAGAAACGGGTGCGGTTGTTTAGTAGTATTTTTGGGTAAGTGGTAACCAAGATACCCGGACTAGGGTCATTCTCAAAGGAAGGCTATTCGAACACGAAAGAAAAATAAAAGTCCTTAAATATTCTACTCGCATTTCGGTGGTTGAATTAAGCTAAAGATCACACTTTTAAACTAGACTAAAGCAAGATTCGATTTTTAAAGCAAGCAAGTCCTCAAATTGCACGAAAAAGAAAATAGAGAGAAAAATAACAAGGTACCCTAGACTCGAGATGGAAAGAAGGCACTCATAGATTCGGGAACATGTAATCAAGCAATCGTCACTCGCGATCAATCAATCGATCTCTCAATCAATTCTCGCTCATGCAATTAAGCTAACACAATCACATAATCCCTAGCCTACGAGGATGATAGCATAATTGACTCATGGAAGCTCTTATCTTAACCCTAGAAAAATTTATAAGTAAAGACAAGCAAGACTTACGAGATCTTAGACCTTCAACTAAGTCTCCAATCGGACCTTAAACGAAGTCTCCAAGTCTCTAGTGCATCCACGAGAAGAAATAAGCCGAAAAGTTGTAATCTTGATGGAGAAATATTACAATAAAAATAGGGTCTTTAGAGCCCTTAGAGAGAGAAAGAAAACTAGAGAGAAGGAGGAGAGAAAAACTAAAAGGAAAATTTTAGCAAATGCGAAATTCTCCTCAAATTACAAAGCATCAAGTCTATTTATAGCCACACCACAAACACACATATTTAATGAGGAAAACTCGCGGGTAAGGTCGAACTCGCGAGCAAAAACCAGATTTTTGCGAGCAAAGGCTCGCTCGCGAGTGCAAGGCTAGGCAACACGGGCACAGGACTCGCGGGCTTGGCGTCATTCGCGAGTGCGGGGTCGAAAAACTCGCGAGCAATAGTGGATTTGGCGGGCACGAACTTTAGAACTCGCGGGTGCGCGGCTATCGACTGGGACTCGCGGGCGATCGGCACTTCGAGGGCGCTGGAACGGAAACTCGCGGGCAAGGCACATGAGGTAACTCGCAAGAGAGGCGAATTCGCAGGCAGGGCGCGCCTTTTCGCGTGCGCGAGTTCGCAAGGCAGCAATGGTGGGTTCTTGCTCGCGAAATGGAGCCGCTCGCGAAGGCTTACTCGCGGGCGCGAGTTTTCAGGCCTACAGGGGCACGGTAGCTCGCGAATTGAATGCATCTCGCGGAATGAAGCTCGCGGGATGCGAGTTTTACGCTGAAAGTGTTTGGCTCGGAATTTGTCCCGGTGACTCGGTTCGATTTCTAATTTCTCGCACGCTTATCCGATTTACTTGAAACTTCGACCCACGCTCCTCAAATCTTTTTCTCCTCGTCTTGAGATGCGCAAATAGATGTCACCACGCAATTAATAAATATACTCGGAAATGGTTCGCGTGGCTCGGACATGGTTCAAACGTCTCAGAAATGGCTCCTCTTCCCAAACTCGAATATTGTGGACCTAAACAACACAAAAAAGATAAAAAAAAATACGTTGAACCACAGAAACACAATACAAAAGTAAAAATGCACGAAACACGATAAAATGGACCGGTCGACACTAAAACGGACCTAAAAAATACTAAACTAAAGCACTAAAACACACGAAAATAAGCACAAAAGCACAATAAATAGCGGTCCCACACAGATGAAGCGCACCATAAATAGGAAAAGTCCAAATGAAGCCCAAGCGGGGTTCCATCCCGAAACCAATTAGTGGAATGAGGAGTAACCCATTAGACTTATAAGGAGTGTCTATTTTCCATATATAAACAATGTGGGACAACTCACAAGTGATATTCTAACACATCTTATGGTAATCAAGGGTCGCGACCCTCCGCTGGCCGCGGCCAGCTGTGTGTCCCTACGCGGCGGGCTCGTACGAACTCATACAGACGAGTTCCGCTTTTTCCTACTCATCCCCAACAAACTCTTCTAGAGTTACAACATGCAAGTTGCATGATCTGTCTCATTTGGATTACTCTAACATTCGTCAAATGCAGAATATTTTGTCAATCCAATAATTTGAGTTACTTAAAATCAATTGCTACAACTTTACATTTCTCATATAGACAACTTAGAATTAATTTCTCATTCACCTTAAAATGGTTTTGATAAATTTTTAACTCTTTCACTTACAAAAAATGGAACTGTTAAATCAATACAAAACTAATTTTTCTTACAATTTTGACGTATTTTTCTTCTCTTCTTTGCTTTTTAGATTAGTCTTAAGTTCTATTTAAACTTGTTCTCATAAATATAAGTCATCAGTCTCCAAATTGTCCATCGCGCGGTAGCAAAAGCTCAAAATGGGTTCTTCTACGCAATATTTCCTATCTGACTTTCCTTTCGGACCAAACAGCTTGCTCTTCAAATAACCGACCGAAATTATAGCACCCTACAACAAATATTGATACGTAAATATAAATTTTGTTTTACTTTTGACCATATAATGCTACTTGAACCCATTTTGCCTGATTTTAAGTTCTAGTTGTTTGAGCAAGCAATTAGAAGAATAAATATAATTGGAGATTAATTAATTAAAAAAATATTTGTATATATTAATATATGTAGCTTACATTCATGAAGAAACACAATAACATTAAATTATTGATAGATTTTTTTTTTTTACTTTTATGAATATTTATAAGAATATGTACACATAATTTTGAATTTTTAAATCATTAATCCCATGACACAAAATATAAAATTGGAACGGTAATTCAATAACCTGAAGGCATTGCCCCTGGCAAGTTTAAAAACATAGTATATATATGTATGTGTTAATAAGAAAAAGGAAAATATTTTGGTGTGTGTGTGTTTAATTGGGTCCTTGCATGCATATTGAGAATTGAATTTATTTGTCCGTTAGGACAGTGGTGGGACTGAGGGACATCTATTTTGTCTGCAAAATTTAAGTGGGATCTCTGTACGTAGACATCACTTTACAAATTATGGGCGAAGCAGATATATGTAATTAATTTTTTATGCCTATTTTGTTGGGGAATTAGTTATTTTGGTGGAACAACATTTTGGATTGTGTTGAATAAGTTAGATTATAGTAAGTTATTTTGCTAATACTAGTGCGTAGTTCGAGCGATGCACGGATAAATAACATTAAATAATAATTATAAATAGTTCTCGAGTTCGAGTCACCCAATGAAAGAAGTGGGAAACCACTATTATCCTCTTTTAAAATAGCAAGAAAAAAATATTATAAATTAAAGATGAGCTTTTTTATCCACTTTTTTTATGTTTTTTGTAAGTTAACTATTTTGACCAACAAATTTTGATTAGCATAATATATTAGTAGTTCGTAGAAAACTTGTTTGATAGAATAAGCAGTCGTCGACGTCTACAAAGATGAGCTTGGAGAGGTGTCACGGCATACCATAGAAGATCAAGATGTCCCTGTTTGTCCAGTCTCATATACCCTCTAAGTCGTCTCAGAGTCGGCAAATTTTAAACATTAAAATTCAAGTGCGCTTTGGATTTAATTCTTAGAATTTTGATCCGTTGCGCATAAAATATTTT
>BKCP01004224.1:380975-394514 GCA_008636005.1 Striga asiatica
ACACTTCTAATAGACAAATCCGTAAAAACTTTCTTCTTTCACTTTTTGTTTATGTATTTTCTTTTAATTGACAAAACATAGTATGCTTGAAATAGTTTTAGCCAATATAGGAGCCAAATTAGAGGGTTTTAATTTCCTCGGGATGACATGCTTGTCACATTAGAATATGATCGAATTTCATGACTTGAGAAGCAGTTCGACTGGACCAGGTAGACCAAAAGGTCGATCGAGCAACAATGATATCAGAGGTCGAAGAATAACAAGGTTGATGGTGACCTCACAGACAAGGGATAAGCTCACCAGTAGGTCGAGCTAGGGCACCCGGTTAGCCTCATAGAAACTTGAACTGGAGATAGGCAAGTCGATGGCACGACAGAGAATAGAGCAACCTATCTCGTAGGGAATCGAGCTAGTCGCACAATTAGACTGTTTAATCAGGTAGAAAGATGTGATGATAAGAAAAAATATTATTAGGATAATAACTACACGTGGATAGGACCACGTGACCTAACAAAATCGGACAGTTTAGGCACACGGGCAATAGGAAAGCTCAGGAAACAAGGTAACAATTCTATATAAGGGGGTGAGGTATGATCATCCAAACTTTAGGCGCTATTACCTACATACAAGCTATACAGTTATTGTTCATCGTCTTCTTCATCCACAAACTGGCTTGATCATCGGAGTCTCTATTCAGGGACACATCCCGACACTAATCTGTAGGTCTATTAAATTGGTCGAGAGTGGATCCAGGTCGTTAGCGTCCGATCGAGGTCGTTTTACACACCAATATCAATATATACAAATTTAATCCTACTACTGAAGAGATCATTACTCAATTGTTAAACGAAACGAGCTGCTCGTGAGTTCCACTTGACTCGACTAGTACTTGACTCGTTTAGTAAAGGATCGTTTAAAAAATAGAGGTTTTTACTTAATCTTTTGGACTTTTAATATTATTCCATTCGCTAAGACTTACTTGATGAACTAAGTTTCTCTCAACTGAATAAGGGCTCAAAAGCACGAGGTCAAATATCAATAGTATGGACTTGTTTACAATCTTTACTCATATTAGTCCGAATTTTTCAATAATACCCTTGTAATTTGGAGGAGTACCAAATAACTAGATGAAAATAGCTTTATTTGAGAAAAGTTAGAAATCTTGACCAAGTATGTAAAAAGCTGTGAAAGACGGTGAACTACCAGTAAAAGTAGAAAGATTTGCAGATACATGAACTGATGTCATGCTAGAGACAAACCATTCAGACTCGCGTCAAATTAATTAACACTGACCATTGACAAGCCCAGTGAATAACATTTTTCAAATTAAAGTAAAATATTCAAAATAAAACGAAATAAAAGCNCTCTCAGACAAGGGAAAATCATCAAACAAACCCTAACCCTCGGTCGCCGACGACGGCGGCGGAGGCGGCGGCGGCTGGCGCTTCCTCTTCTTCTTCTCGTAGCTGATGCCGCGCGCCTTAGACTGGAGGTCACGGACGTCCCGGAGGTAGAGCCGCACGGCCCTGGCCCCAAAGGGGTTGGCCTCGGGCTTCCCGCCGTTCTCCTCGAACGCGGCGCGGAGGCGGCCGACGAGGGCGTCGAGGCTGCCCCACGCCTGCCGGAGCGGGCAGGGGCATGGCGCTGGCGGGCTCGGGTGGCCGTAGAACGGGCAGACGGGCGCGTGGACCTTCGTCTTTCCAAACTGGTCGAGGTAGCGGAGGAACTCCAGCACGTGGGCCCCACTGCACCGCCCTAGGGACAGCGGCGGCCGGTGGTTCCTCAGGTACTGCCCGAAAGTGTTCCAGTCCCTACGCTTCTGGTTCTCGTACCGGCTCAGCCCGCCGGAGGAGGAAGAGGCGCCGCCGCTTCCACCGCCGCCGCTACCGCTGCCGCCTGCGGCGGCGGCGGCGCTGCTGGTGTCGGAGTTGGAGCTCTCGCCGAGGTCCGGGAACGGGGACGGGTCCATCGGTCGATCTTAGTTATGCATTTTTCGGTCTTTTTTTTTTGGCTTCTTAGGGTTTTGGATTTGGAGGGGAAGAGTGAGGTGTGGTGGATGTATTTATAGAGTGGGGGAGAGTTTGAAACGGTGTCGTATCTTGGATTGATTGATGGATGTATCAAGAGAGACTAGAGAGCCATTTTTCTGGTGGGATGAGGAGAGAGAAAAGGGTATGTGTGTGTGTTGAGAGATGATGACGATGATGATGAGACTGGTAGATCTTTGGTTGGGTGGATATGTGATGGAATTGGGAAATAAATAATGCCAAATTAGGGTTTGTTTTTATTTAGTTTGTATTATTTTTGTGATCGATAGTATTAAGAAATAATGAAACAAGATTATTTGGGTACTGTTTTTAAATAATGTCACGTCAAATTTTTATCCCGAGTTCGGATAAAAAATGATGAAATCGACAAATTATATGACCTAAATTGAAAGTGATCAATATAGGGGTGCTTTTTTGAACTGCGGCCAAGTTATAGGACCAATTTTAAAATTATGCCAGATTCTTTGGGTACTGTTGATTGGTAGTTGGTTTTGTGGATTAAAGAAATTAAACTACTGTACATGTCGGTATGTGGGAGAGAGAGTGTATGTTTAGGGCTTTTGTGGAAATGGAAAGAGAGCAGGTTGAGATGGAGACAGGGAAATGGTAGAAAGATGGGGCAATGACTAAGGTAACACAACATATGACTAATACTGTTTTATTTTCTTCCACCTTTACCATGGAATTTGTACATTTGATTTTGGTGTTAGTCACATACTTAACCATTATGAGCCATAACATTTTTAATACATATTTTGATACTCAAATGTCTAATTACAATATAATACATTATATGATAATATAGGGCAAAATTTAAAAAATTAATAGTCCACTGTGATGCCCGTTTTCTGAAAAAGGTCCATCATATTGGGCGTCATCAAGAATGGTCCATTAAGTTGTCATTTTAATCAAAATTCATACAAAAACCAAGATATTGTAACGTGATTGTCATTTTTAGTACACTATATTGGCTTTTGTACGATTTTTGATTAAAAGTGGCAACTTAGTGGACCATTCTTAATGACACCATATATGATGAATCTTGACCTTGTCTTGAGGTCTTAACCGACCTCACCTTTGGGGCCAACTTGTCCCCAGACCACCCGACCTTTATCTACATCGAGGTCGGCTACTTTACGGGGCTCCTGGAGGCCGGTACCTTCAAGTCGGGTTGGTCGCCTGTAAGCTCGGCACCTAAGTCCCGTGTTCGGGCTACTTGGTCGAGCATGTTTCCTCTTATTCTCTTAGTTCGGTCATAGCCGAGCTACTCTATCAGATCGATGTGTCGATGTGCTTTCTAGGTGCTATATCAAAGGTACTTTCGAGAGACCATACGTGTTAGTCCGGACTCGAAATTTTATCCAATTTTTCTTACTTGTCCCTAATGAACTTTTCTAGAGTTCCAACATGCCCACTGCATGATTATAAGTCATTTGGCTTGTGAAAATATTCATCAACGATCGAAAGTTTGTGAATCCAACAAACTTTGAGTTAAATAAATTTAATTTCCACACAGTTTTAGAATTAATTTCTCGTTCAACCTAAAATGTTTTAACTAAATCTTCCACTTACCAAAAAATTGATCCGTAAAATATGTACAAGCCAATTTTTCGTACAATCAATTATTTCAAGATATCCTCTCCAACACTAATTGAAAGGGAAGACGACCATAATTTTTACTATATACTGGAAGTGAGCTTATGTTAAAACTATAATCTTTAAAGTGTGCCTAACATTAGCCTAACTCAAGTGAGTATATGTTAAAACTATAATCTTTGAAGTGTCACATTGTTCTTGAGGGTCAGTATATGTTGCTTTGTAATACTAGATGATAAAATCTTTAAAAATAATATTAATAATTTACAAAACCGATTTTGTCAGTCATAATTATTTTGGCTGCCTACAGACCTAAACAAACACTGCAGCAAGATATGAAGGGAGACTTGGAAACAGTTATAATTTCTAAGAAGAGTATCAAACCAATTACAACTTGAAGCATGTCCAAACATTAATATACAGCAGGTGAAATTACAGGTCTGAATGGACTTCTATTTGTAGTTAGTAAATTCTGTTCATCAAAAATTTGATATCATTTTTTACATTTCCTAAAAGTTACACATTAAGAGTAGTTAAAAAAACATCAAACTTCAATAAAAATACCAACGGAATAATATATTTCTATAAAATTCATATGGATCTATATTCCAGTGTTATAACTTCCATTAAAAAATTTTAACAGATATCCCAACGAAGATCAACACTGAAAAATCTTTCGTTAAAATTAGTATTTTAAAGTTCTAATTGGGATTTGATGGTTCTAACAACAATTATCCAACAATTTATTGTTTTAAAAATTTTCATTAGAACTTGCATCTCATAGGAATTATTTTTTCCGCCAATAATTCCAACCGTCGGAAGATTGCCACTAAAATCGTCAAAATTCAATAAAAAAAATTCAACAGAAATCAATTCAAACGGAATATTTTTCTTGAAACTGCAATTGGAATAAAATTTTCGTGGAAATTCTAATTAAAATTTTACTATGAAAGTTATAATATTAGAATATTTTATTGAATTATCATTAGAAAGAATTATGTTGGAACATATAACGTTTGCAATCTGTTGATTTTAGAAATGCTTCTTCACGAAAGTTTTATTTCATGTTTCTATGAGTCTTGTGAATTGTGCTATTAGGGATTTGAGTGAGTTTATATATAAAATTAATTGATTGAGAAACATAAGAAAATGTACAAGAAAATAGAGACATTTATTATTTACAGCCTTCATGAATAAACGAAATTTACTTCAAGTCCTATAAAAATAATTGATTGGGCCATTTAAAATGTCCTGGACTATTATTTAATATAATATAATTGCATACACACACACAAGAACATCTCCAATGGTTAATGTCAACTCTACTATTATTTGACATGTGTAAGACTAAAATTGGTTGGACATGAGAGATATACTTAATAAATAATATGATATAATAGTGAATACGGAAATGTTCCCCTACTCACGGTGGGCACAAGGTAATATGCTCACTGCTTATGTGGCATGCACACATTGGTGATGTTAATATATTAAAAAAAAATACATCACCAATGTGTGTATGCCACATAAGCGGTGGGCATATTAACACGTGTCCACCGTAGGTAGAGGAGCATTTTTCATAGTGACTATTAGAAGTAATTCTATGTCTAGAAAGACTTCTAGACATATTCAATGCCACATAGGATTTATTAAACTACATGGTAATAAAAAATACCAATTCATGAGCCATTAGAGATACGGGTATGATTCTAGGGTTCTCCCATTCTCCCCCAAAATTGCCGCCGCCGTCTTCTTCCATAAATCTGCAATCTGAGCGCCTCCTCAGCGACTGACCGGCTTCGCCGGTGGCTAGCCCTCCACCGTATCTCTCTCTCCCTGTTCGAACACCTCTCTCAGACGCTATGGATGGAGGGGTTTGGGAGGCCAGGTCTTCTCGTTTCCGAATTCGGGACTAGGTCGATCGATGTCCCAATTTCTATGGTGGTTCTGAGCTGGGTAGGTCGTCAGGGGTTGGGAGCGGCTTGGGTGGCTCGTGGCGTACAGGTCAGAGTTGGATGGTCGGGGCAGAGGCTCTTTCTTGCCCCCGTTTTCTCTCTGCTCCCTGGTGTGTGGTCGGAGAGGAGGCCGGTGCGCCGGTCCTGGCCAGTGGTGTTGGCCGGTTCTGGTGTAGCGGTGGTGTGGGATGGCGAGTTTGCTTGTCCTCTGTTTTTGTCGGTCCTAGCCGCCGGTCATGCGTAGCTGCTGGAGCTCGGGATCTTTTGATCTCCCATTCCCCTTGTCCTCTGATGCTGGGTGCGGGGAGAACCGATGTCGCTGGATTCGGCTAGTGGTGTTGGCTGTGTTTGGAGCATTGGTGGTGTGGGGAGTGACATTGGTTCTCGGTCGGTGAAGGGCGGGCGGCCTTTGGGTGCGGTTCGAGGCTTGAGTTGCCGTCTCAGCTAGGCGATTAGACAGTTTCGGGGTCGGTTTATCGAGCTGTGGACCTTCCTTGGGATCGTCTTAAGTCCACTTGGTATTGCTAGTCCGAGCTGCTGAGGGAGGATTTTGTTTTGTTATGCTTTGTTTAGTTTTTTTAGTTTAGTTTTGTGTGTTTCGTTGTTTGTGTTGTTTAGGTCTGTTTCTTTGGTTTGGGTCGTTGGCTCCTGTGAGCCCGAGTGAGATCGGGTATTACTCCGTTGGGGGTCGTTCCACATTACTCCGTTGGGGGTCGTTCCACAGTAGTTTGGTATTTTGTGTTGTGTTTGTGTCGTGTTGTTTTGAGTTTTTTTCTCTAGCGTTGCTAGTCGGTTCTAGGCGGTCTTTTGACCTGTCCTCCCATTTTTCAGCTGTTGGTTGTATCATTCGGCTAGGGACTGTGTACTTTGCACATTTGTGCGTTTTTTATTTATAATATCCTCTATCGTTTCGGTAAAAAATAAAATAAAAAAAAATGAGCCATTAGAGATGCTATGAGATAAAAATAAACAGGGGCGGATCAACGTTTATAATAGGGACAATTGTCCTCCAAACTTTTGGTGGTTAGTATATATATACATCAAGTGTATTTTATTTAACATAAAGTCTAATTAGCATCTACAATAATTATTACTATATAATATATTAGTTTATCTGTTATTATTTTTCTATTATAATAAAAAGAATTATCTATTCATCTNTAAATGTAAGTCAATGTAATTTTTAAACTCGGTAAATTATAAATACAAAAAACACTTGAAATAGTAAGAACTATGTATATGAAGTGTTTTGTAAGCATATAAGTTAATTTATAGCTATGTTTGGTAAAAACTAGCTTACAAGCTAGCTAATAGCTTATATGATAAAAGTGTTAGCTAAAATAAAATTTTCAATTAGCTTATTTGAAAAGCTACTCATACAAACTTATGAGATAAGCTCGAACTTTTTAGGCTATGTTTGGTAGACCAATAAACTAGCTTATAGCTTATTTGATTAGCTTATAAGCCCTCTGTATTTAAATAAGCCCCGTTTGGTAGGACGAGCTTATTTGATAAGCTTCTTTGGTAGCTTTTCAAATAAGCTTGTTGAAAATTTTTATTTCAGCTAGCTTATCAACTAATTTTACCAAACACTTTTATCATATAAGCTAGCTTTTCAGCTATAAGTCATAAGCTATAAGCTATAAGCTCGAAAATTACTAATAAGCTATAAGCTAGCTTATCAGCTATCAGCTAGTTTTAACAAACATAGCTTTAAAAACGCTCGTTCTACCAAACAAAGTTTATTTAAATACAGGAAACTTATAAGCTAACCAAATAAGCTATTAGTTAACTTATTTAGTTACCAAACATAGCTTACATCGTATTTGATTAGCTTATAAGCTCTTTGTATTCAAATAAAATGTTTCTTTAGTAAAAAACTTAATTCATTATTACAATTTCACTCAACTTTATCTCAATTTCATAATATAATTAAATTTATAAATATAATTAAATAGTATCACTCAATCATTTTTACACATTACAACCACTTTAATTCGCTATTCACTCATTTATATAATTTTAACTAATCATCATTTCATATCATATCTCTTCTACTTTTACATCAAATCAACTATAATTATATTATATTAAATATTATTTTAATATAAACTCAAAATTCTACCAACAGCTGACCATGCCATTTATTTCAAAATTAACCATGATTAAACAAAAAAATCCGTTTTGAGCGGATATATTTGTATCCAAGAACCCTAATAACGGGCATTTCTTAATATGCTTCCTTTTTTTCTAACGTGTAACCACAGAAAGAAGCAAAGTGCACCACAGCATTCATAAAACAAAATTACGGCCCACTATAATTCTGAGAAATTTATGTACAACAAAACTTGACATGGGCTCAAATTGATCCTGCTTTTATATTTCTTGTCTAGTGGTCAAACAACGTCTCCACCTGTGATTCTCAGGAAGATGACTTAGATGGCTCCCACTTTCCGAGCCAAATCCTCGATTCAGTTTTCGCCTCTTGCTAGCACCATGCGAGTTAAACTTTGGGACATCGTTTATATGCCTCTTGAGATGGAGAGGCCCGTTTTCTGCGTGGCATGAAGGATTTCGAGCCACATTATGTTCCTCGTGCGCGTTTCTTTCATTAAAGACGTGTGGAGTTTGACTTTGACCAAATCTTTTGCTTCTTTCCTGTTTTTGTGCATCGGTCGATAATAGCAATCTGCTTCTCATGCTCGACAGATTCCCCTCCAGCTGCTTTATCCTAGTTGTTAGAAAGGCGGGCGAGTATTCAGATTCGAGACCATGCTTGATAATATGTTCGATTGCCACTTGCAGATCAGCTATCTCACCAGAAATAGCCTTTTCCTGATATGATATGAACTATGAAGTCATATATGAGAAAATCATCATTTATTTCAAAAAAACTAGGAGATCCCAAGTCAATAATTTATAATTTAATTTAATCTGTAAAATACAAGTAGAAATATAAATATTTCTGAAAGGAGGAACATACTTGTGCATTTGGACTAGTATCTTCAGTTTGGTGTTTAACTTTCACATGTTGTACATATCCATTTAGGACAACTGCCTGAGTAAACGTTTTCTCGAGTCCACATTCATGGATGTAGGTGCTTGCGAGAAGATGCCTTTTCCTCTTTATTAGATTCTTGATAAAACCTATTGCACAAAAGACGAAGTATCTTGAGAGTTGAATTGGACAGGCACAATCTACTGGGGAAGAGCATATACTACAACAAAGTGAAATAAACTACACATTTGAAAGGCAAAGGTCATCTTCTGGAAACCAAATCTGGGGTTGCATTTATGAGTAAAAAGAAGATTTGTTTGTTGTTCTTGGCTTTACAAAATGATTAAATCTAACTTTGCTACATCTAATTAGCTAACACAAGTAAAGTCAAAACAACAAATACATAAATAATCTGTCAAATGCGATCAATATCTAATGCGTGAAGGTTTTATCTTTCGAAAGAGCAAAACCTTATGTGAAGTAAAATATTTGCTTATGTTATAAGACAACATTCAGGTCCGACATTATTATGTTGTTTATTTTCAAAAATGGGAAATTCTTCCAAAAAAAATAATAATTAATAATAAGAAAGAAACATAGCAGGCAAGTGCATATATCGTCCGTGTGATGAAAATGCATATAACCAAATTGGTGCGAAAATAACAGAAGCTACCAGAAATGCTCCCAGATAGACCGAGAATGCGAAACAACTCAGGTGTCTGCTTATGTAGGGCTACTTTCCCCAACAAACTCAAAAGCTCATTTTTTTGAAAACAGGAGGATAGATTGTAAGCAGCCACGAATTGCAAGAATCCCAACACCTCCAATGAGTTTTCAGCGACAATCATTTGTGACTTCCACTGACTAGCAAGTTTAATTGCAGCTTCTCTAATGCTATGATGAATACTTGGTGACATTTTGGTTAACTGGTCGAGCAGAAGAATACATTTTCTCCTCATATGTGGCTTGAAATCTCGCTTACCCAAACATGGTACATAAAATCTTTCCACTGCATCAAGAACTAACTTTGCCGGGTCAGAAGACAGAAAAAGGACTTTAAATATTTCAGCTCCTACCAATTCCAAGTCTTTCTCAGAGTTGTTTAGAAGCATGTCTAAAGTTTTCTCATCCATCTGCACATCAAGTTTCGAGTGGTCTGGTAGACTTCTCGAGCAGGGACCAATGATATTGGTATCATCAGACGATTGTGGATGATTTACTTCACGCTCGTTGAGCAGACCATTTTCTCCTACCTTCAATTTTATTCCTCTCGGGCAAAACTCCGGTTCCAAACTCGTTTTCTTCAACTCAGCCTCTTTTTTCTTCCCTTGAAGTCCTTTTTCCTCGGACATTTCGCATAACTCAATTCTCATCACATGTTCCTTCATTCCTTTCGCTATGACTTCCAACTCAGCCAATTTCTTCTCGACCCAATCCTTCGTATAATTAAGCTCAGTCTCTTTAAAACCAATCTCCTTAAACCGTTTGGCGACCAATTTATTCAATTCCTTGACGTGGTTTTGAGCCAACTCCAACCTCTGCAGAAGACCATGAACCATCTTGTCTTGGATATCAAATTTCTGCTCACTTAACATGACCTCCCGAATAAACTCCTTCCCAACCAATCTCAACTTTTCCTCTGCCAATGCCAATTCTCTCATTTTCCCCTGTTCATACAGTTGGAATTCCCTCTCCCTATTCTCAATTTCTTGCAATCGTACATTACCTGCATTCAGGGACACTTCCAGGCACTCAATCTGCTTAAGCTTCTTACACAAAACATCCTCTAAACTCACCAAATTTCGATGGCCCGTATTCTGCACCTCAGTGGATTTTCCATCCTTCCACTTAACCACTTTAAGCAACTGTGTCTTCAAACCTATAAGTTGTCTCTCTTTAGCCTCCAGCTCTTGCATTTTATCCTCTTGGATTGAATTAAATCCCTTTTTCATTTCCTCAAACTCATTGAACCTTTTCTCCATTGCCTCTCCAAGTAAACTCGCTTCGTTTAAACTTTCATTCAAACTCTTGAGGGCATTAACCTCACGAGACTCAATCTCCTTACACCTCTCCGTCAATTTCTCTTCCCTGGACTTGATTTCCATGAGAAATTTTTTCCTCATAATACAGAGCTCTCGCTCTCTCGCCTCCGACTTCTGCAATTTATCCTCGAGCAGCATATTAAATTCTTGTTCCATCTCGTCACGCTCGGTCAACTGCTTCTCCATTGACTCCCGGATTGAATCAGCTTCGTTCAAAATGGCAATCAACGACTTGTGGGCCACAGCCTCCCACGACTTTATCTCACTGAACTTCTCATCTAGCCTCACCTTCATCCCTTCCAGCATACTAATACCCGAGCCCAACTTCTCAATCACGCCATGGCCCAACTCAGCCCGCTCACTAAGTTTCTTATTCTCTAATCGAACATCCTCAGCAAATTCTACCCTCTTCCTGCTCAAAATCTCCTCTTTCAGAGCAATCTCTCTCAGTTTTTCATCTCTGAAAAGATTAAACTCCATCTCCCTCTTCTCAATCTCCTTCAGCTTCTCACGCTCCATAGCCCGCAAGCCGTGGACTTCGGCTTGTGCTGCCTCCAAGCTCTCGATGTGTTCGTGCACCAACTTCAGCTGCTCGTCCAATTTCTCCTCCCTCAACTCCATCTCCTCTTCCAATTTCCGCTTTTCTCTTTCTCGAAACAATTCGAAATCCCTCTCCCTCACCTCCATATCGACCAGCCGTCGCTCGAGCGAGTCTCTAACCTCGCCGAGTTTTTGCTCACGAGACTCGATATCCGAAACGTAATCAACTAAAGACTTGAGCACATTCTCGCCCATACCTTTCCACTCGCGCATGATTCCAGCAATGGCGTCCGGCGGGCAGATGTTTTTCGGAAGCGTTTGATTGAGAGCATCGAGAAGCGGATCCATGGTCGCCGACGACAAGCGCGAGCCAACATGCGGCAGTAGAGACGCCACCGGCCGGCGAAATATTGACAACTGTTATCGTACGCGGCGAGTAACTAACCGAGTAAACAAAGATCAATGTGATGTATATTTGCCTGTGAATAGGACTGTAGACTGTATATAGCCAGAAATTGGCAAGGACAATGCAATTAGGGTTTATAAAGCCCCTCCAACCGTCACGACTATTTTGGTCAGTTTTTTTTTTCTTTATATATTTACTGCCAATAATAATAAAATATAAAACAAAATTATGAAAAACAATATTAATTAATATAAATATACTTTTTAATATTAATATTAATTTTTTTTATTTATTTTTATGATGTGTAATAGCTATGTGGCCAGCATGACGTTTGGAGGCAGTAAAAGTATTTTTGGTAAATCTAATTGAAAGAGGTAAATTAACCTAAAGCTTAATAAGTTAATTTCAAACTTGATGAAGTCAATGTTCTTTCGGTAGCCACCATTCTTCATGAACCTTTTTCCTTTTCTTACCTCAAAAGTCTTAACCCACTCAGGGTAGCCATGTTGCAAAGCTCTTACTCCTTACTCCTTCATAAGTGCCATTCAATCCCATTAAGAACTATAATAATTTCATATTTTCTTCCATTGCTATCATCTGTTGAACAGAACCACAAGTGCAAGCTAGAAGTGGAACTAGGCTGGCATACTCATCCCAAAGCCTTTTTACTTCCACCAAATCGCTACTCAAATCTCTTCCCACAATGCTTGAGCAGAATCAGCATATAAAAACGCATCAACCAATTCCTCACTAAGATAGTTAAGAATCAAACTATAGATCGTATAGTCTACAATCACAAACTTATATCCAACCAGTAGTTGAGTGCAAAAAGAAACATGACCAACGCAAAAAAGCCGTTACACATACCAACACCACAAAATTTCACACAAAACATAACCCGTTATATTTTTTTCACTCTCTCAACAACTCAATAAGCTCGACCTTTTTCAGCTTTGAGTATCCTTTCAATCCACGAGACTTGGCAAGGGCCCTCAACTCTGGCAGCTTCATTCCACTCAAATCACTAACCTCCACCCGATTCTCTTCTTCTTCATAAACCCCAGATAACTCATCCAACTCATTCCCTTCCGAAAACAGGGTATCCACATCAGACTCTTCTGAATCAGATTCGGATAGCAACTCCTCATAAATCCCAGATATTTCACCCAACTCCTTCCCTATTACATCCAGAGCCTCCTCCTTTGCTTCCGGCTCCAAACTAGTAATCCCATTTACTCTCTCCAATTTCTCGTGAGAAAATGAATTAACAGAGCTCTGGGAAAATACAGGCTGGAATTTTATTCCAGGGACGGGAGACCTCCTCTGGAAGCTCGATTTGGGTCTGCTAAGATTTTGCCTCGTTCTTTCTTGCACCTTGTCCTGTTCTTGCTGATTGAAATCTCGATTATCAGCACTAGAAGTGGTTTTCTTGCCTTGCTGGACTGAGTGTTTCCTCGAAACCTTGAGAAGTGAATCGACCCTCTCGCTCCATTTGTTTTTTTCTTGCGAAGGCTCGATTTTTTTGGCTGCTTTCTTCAGGGCTGCTCGTTCTCGAAGCTGGGCCTGAACCTTTTTGAATATCTCAACAATTTCTTTTTCTCGGGTACCTGGGGTGGTGGATCTCCGGTTTGAGGAGAATGGTACAAAGGGCCCGTTTTTCGAAGAGAGAAAAGAATTGTCGGGCTCCTCTTGGTCTTTGTAGCCATCATCACTGTCCTTACGCCTGTTATGCTTGCTTGACGAAGGCTTTTGCCAGCTGTTGTTGGGACCCGCGTTATATGGCTCTTTCATGAACTTGCATTTCAAAGATAAGTGAGTTTTGTTTGAAATGAGCTTGTAGTTAGCATGGGATGAGTTGGGTGGTAGGATGAGGGCTCTCCCTGAAAGTCCCGAGCAGGGAAGATATCGGTCGTTGGGTTGCCTGGATCCTGCAACAAAATAAAGCAGTAGTTTT
>BKCP01004224.1:394524-413363 GCA_008636005.1 Striga asiatica
TCATCTATCACTCATAAACACATGAGACTGGACAAGAAATAACAAAGCCAGAAGATTGGAAGAAATGTATTTCTTCAACCATGGAGCTTAACAAGTAGAAATGCTTCCATTCGTCTCTCAGTAATTTCCTCAAACAGATGACATGCGTCACTCCTTACAAAAAGCCTTGAAACCATCCACAAAAACACGATAAATTTCTATCATACACTTGGAAATTTACAAACCCAGAAAAGTTGCAGCAATGTCTTCAAGCGCAGTGTTCTTGCAACATGTGTTTTACGCTTATACATCAACACCTAATTAGGTGTGTTTGTGTATTACATATGTAAACACACACACTGATTAGAATATTATATCAAGAAGATAGTGTAGGAAAAAAACAAGATATTTACCAGAGATGCTTCGAGAGATACTATGAATCGAGCGCGACATGGTAGAAAGCTGGGGAGCAAGCTTTCCAATGGCGGTTCGCGGGTTCGACTGAGGATTGAGTCTTTCCTTTCTTTGCAAATGTATAGGCTGGATACGATATATGGGCCATACGTGAATGGGCCGAGCTCCTTGCAAGCCCAATTGTTAGGCAGTATTTTCCTTCTTTTTTTTTTTTAAATAAAATTGGTTTAATCTCATTGAATAGGTAGTCTTATTGCACTACTATGTAAGAGCATCTTCAATGATATATAGTCCATTTGGAGATGTATAACATGGAAAAAGAGAACTACAAAATTTTGTCTCCAATGATAAATGTCAATTTTAGTATAATTTGACATGTGTAATATTATAATTGATAAATGTCAATTTTAGTATAATTTGACATGTGTAATATTATAATTGATTGGGAATGACATATATCACATAATAAATAATAAAAAATATAATAGAGGATGTCTAGAAGTACTTCTAGACATAGAAAGACTTCTAAACATTTTGAATGTCACATAAGATTAATAATGCCGCATGGCAATAAAAAAGAACAATCTATGGACCATTGGAAATGCTCTAACATTCCATATATTTGGCCTACTCCAAAATTAAATTTTTGCTTATCTAATATTAGGTTTAATTAATGTTAACTTTTATATTAGTTGGATCTGTGAGGGAAGGGCTATGTATAATTGAATTACTTAATAATAATAAAGATAGGTATTATTAGGTGGCCCGCGATGTCTCCTTTATAATTTATATTGTTTTTAATAAAATTTTCTATAATATGAAATACTATAGTTTATTTGTATCTTTTTTTAAATACGACATCTTACTATAATTTATATCGTTTTTAACAAAATGTTTAATAAAATGAAATATTATAGTTTCGTTTGTATCATTTTTTAAATACGACATTTTACTATAGGTTGATCGACATCATACTTTAAAATGTCATACTTGTTTTAATTATTTTTTAAATATTTTTAAAGTATGATATGATATTGGACTCTATACATATCCTAGAAGATTTGTGGTGGCTAAAAGTACGACGTAATTTACTTTGTCAAATTGATTTACCAACTAACTTACCAAATTATGCGTTTTCAATATTTGAGTTGTTGATTTTCGCAATATTATAACAACAAAAGTAATAAATATTTGTAATATGTACTTTCAAAACCGTTCTGTAAATGATCCCATTTATTTCTTAAGGAATTGACACTGCCTTCAAAGACAAAGCAAACAAACATATAAACTAAAGAAAAATGGAAAGTGGTAGTTAAGCAAAAGTTAGATGGCCAAGTAAAAGATTTTACGATGAATCTCAAGCATACAATACACATCACCGAAAAATCCCAAGAAATCCGACAGCTTTGGCCATCGCCAAACGATACATTTCACGACGAATCACCAAAATAGATGCGACACGGGGAAATTGAGTCGAGCAATCTGTTCTTATTTTTTCTTTTTCCATTTTTTGGGAAATAAATAAAACTACATTTTGTGATTTCTGGCCATCTCCTCCACGTCCAGTTCCACTTCTAGAACAGGTGAATCCTTTATCTCACTAAAATGGCTGTAAAAGAAGAAAATGATATGAAAAAAAAAAAAAATCATTATGCAAAATTTTGTAGTTGAGAAGATCCCCTCTCTAGAAGCATTCATATCAATTTTGTCGATACTCGATTTTTTTATTTTTTTGGGTGATTTGGTCAAACCTGTTATTGACTGGCCCATGATCGACAGCATTCCTCAGACAATATATGACACGGCCAACTATGTTTTCCATGGTAACCGGACCAAAAGTTCGACTATCATAGGCTTCCTGCTATAAGTACGACCATTTGAAAAGAAAAATCGAATGAAAATATATCAATCATCCATATCTGCATGCTGCAAAATGAAGACACGCATATATCTCAAACCATTACATTTCAGTTAACTTTACGAAACTTGTATTTGTAAGTGATAGTCACAATTGATCTTAATCCATGGAGATAGCTACTGCTTGAGAATGGTGTTTTTATCATTTAATTCGACAGTTAAGAGTGAGCTTAGTAGCTGTTGATTTTGGTTGTTTTTGGCTGCTTCTAGTCTGTAAATATGTGTGTTTATTAATTGAAAAATTGTGGTTGTGAAAATTCACACGCAATTTGTTTAACTTTTTTCTCGAATGTTTGAATGCACCACCATAGAATCTCGCTCTTTTTTTTTTTTTTTATCAATTTNTTAAGAGTGAGCTTAGTAGCTGATTGATTCGACTGTTTTTGCGTCTGTGAACATGTGTGTTTATTAATAAAAAAAATTGCCGTTGCGAAATAAAAAAGAGTGAGATTCTATGGTGGTGCATTCAAACATTTGGGAAAAAAGTTATACAAATTGGGTACGTATTTTTCCACCCTAGAAGCTGATTATCTCATTTTTTTATATGTTTTGGTTGTTTTTTAGCAGACACCCTAAAAGATACGATGGCAAAATTATCGAAAGTCAACAGGATCCTATTAAGATGATATAAAACGATACATGCTTACTGAAACCAATTTACAATAAATTACCAAAACAGTAAGAGAGAATAATACCTTTGGGTTTAGGTCTTTATTGTCGGCTAATACCCAACACTGATCATTTTCAAGTAGAAAAGGTTCGTCCTTCTCATCAGTCGATGCCATCTCGAATCCTTCAATAGCAGCTAACCTCCGAACAAGATAATTGCCTGAGTTTATTGGGTCCTTTAGTACCACCATATCACCAACATGAACTCGACTACAACAGACGAAGACGAAATAAGTTGGCTTCTTAGAAATAGGATCACAAATAGATAATATGAAAAAAAAAAAAGGCAAAAAGAACAGGTATTATGATGATTAATAAGTTATGATGACCCAATTGGACAAGTGAGATTATAGGTACCAAATTTTCTCTCATTTGCTACAATTTTCCGTGCTTATCATTCGGTCTTATAGCTAAATCAACTCTACAGAAAGTTAGAAACATTGTTTACGTCATATATGCATGTAAGAGGCTAAGAGCACAATGTTTAAAATTGCAGTCGACACAGAAAGCAAATGAGTAAAAGGAAAACTTAATTGAAGACAAGAAAATTCAAACTTAGACGAAAATGTTTGAGCAAAGTCAACTGTGTTCCAATATGAGGAGAAAAAAAGAAAAAATACGTTTGCATTGACTAAAAATCACCATTCAACATGGAAATTCTATAACTCTATTATAAATCAAATTATTCTCTATGATCCGACTCTTATAGCCTCTCCGGTTCAATGCTTTGTGTTCCTGGACCAAAACAGCCGATGCATACTTTTACTTTCCAAAGTCATCAACCAAAAGGGCAAACTTTAATTTCACGCCAAGAATGAAGGACAAAAAGAATGATGACAATTGAGAAATCATATTCATCAAAGATGGAGGTTATATAAACGATATATTTGGTAAGCTAATGACAGAAGAAAGTACTTTTTTTTTCAGCAGCAAATGCAGAGAAATAACATTAATTTAGTGCAACAAGATATATATTTTTTTTCATAATGGCAAACCATACGTAGGATTTGCAGCTGGAATTTTCCGAACAAGAAGAGTTCCATCATAGCTGCCGATCGATGGGACCATCTCTTCTCCTTTATTCCAATGCAAAAATGTCAACTTTCCATGGAAAACATTCCTCCATATCATATTGAGAATCTCCGTATCTTCAATTTGACCTTGTATGTAGGTCTGCAGTCACATAGATTCTCTCAGTTACGGGCTAGGCGAAGAAAAAGAATAGCTAAAAATAAATTATTTTTTTGAGTAAGCCCAGGACAATCCACATAAAATATAGAAGAAGAAGCAACTTTGCCATGATATAACCCCAAAAGAGAAAAAAAATAAACTTTTCAAAATAATGGAACAAAAAGTTAAAATCAATCGATTAAGAAACCATCAAGAAGTATAGAAAATTGTTTTGGATATTTCTTTTCTACAAGGTATTTTGATATCAAAAATTGCAAAGAAAAAAAAAATGGAAGGAAAGTAACTTTCCTAAATTACAATGCAAGTCTACTAATTACTTAAAATTTCAAGCACATGGAACCAATGTTTTCAAACCCGGACTGGACACCGGTCACTAGCTCAACAGTCGGGTCGTTGGGTCAATAGCTAAGCCTAGTAATTAATTTTAAAAAACGAGGAAATTATATGTACACTAATTTTATCTTATAAATATAAGTAAAAATAACAAAAATAAATAATTTAAACGTACACAATATGCTTCAAAGTCCTAATAATATTTACCACATAAATATATACACAAAATTTCAATTTTAAGATAAAAAATATCTAAAAGGGGGTGGGTCGAAATAGGTGACCGACCGAGTCAGTGCACAGGTTAACCGGATTTGGCCCATCACAAAAAGCATGTACTTTTCTTAATGTAGTTTGAAGCATGTAAGAAAAAGTTCAGACGCATCTAAGATAGGGAATCACAAAGAACCATTTCTATGCACCTGCCTCTTTCTAAATTGATAGCTCTATAACAGCCCTATAACAGAAAGTCCAGAGTCTAGCAAGAATAGCACACCCCAAAAACAACTAATTCCGAGTATCTACTCAAAATGGTGAAATAAACATTAGAAACATACACACCTACTTGGCCTTTTTCAGCATCAGATTCTCAATCAACTAATCCATGCCACTTATAACCTTGTTGATGTGACTCCTACCTCAACCATTGATCAAAGACAGTGGATAAACAAAGTAAAGCTCTGATTTTTCTTCAAATACCCTCATGTATCTTCTTATTCTTTTCGTAATATCTTTTAGAAACAATCAATCAGCATAAATGTAGAATAAAACTCAGTGCTCAACTTTTTCACACTATTGGCCCCGGGGTATTCTCACACCAATGTATTTGGTGTGAGTCCGAGAGTTACCATTAGACAAGAATCAAGTTAATCAAGCAAGAATTTGAATATCCAAGAGTCCAAACAAAATCAACCAACCCCTCTTCATTGGAAATTTCACACACAAAGGAAGACAAAAAGAAAAAGAAAAAGAAAAATGCAAGAGATTTTCTTTATCTGTCTGAGCATAACACGTCAAAAAGAAGAGAAAAAACATCGAATCCACAGCAAAACCCAATATTTTCACACAAAAATCACCTCGCAAATACAGCACAAACCCTGCAAGTTCCAATCTTTAGAAAGGGAAACATCAATTCACGCATAAAAAATGAAAAGATTCAACTCCATTGTCTTGAAAGGGGAATTTGCACAAAAAGGCAAGAGCTTTATAATTACAGAAAAGGGTTCATTCACCTTTCGGGTGAGCGAGACAGAGTACTCGAATTTGGTGGCAATGTAGCGAAACCATGTTGACAGCCCAACCATTTGCGAAGCTACTTTTCAGTCTTAACAAAGAATTATTAGTTCCTCCGAGCAGTTCATTTAAACCCTTGAAATTTGTATGTTGCAAGTGTTTTTCCCAACTGTATTAATTAGGAATTTTAAATGAATCTTTTAAAATTTTAATAATGTTGTTATATTTAATTGTCTAAATTGCAAATTTTATCCTCTCCAGACTCCAAGTAGACATGGGCAGGGTCGGCCCGGAACCGGCCCGTATGGTCCATTGAATTGGACCCATACTACAAATGGACTAGTTTTTAGTTTTAAATTTTTTTTTAACCCGTCGTGTTCAGGCTGGTTCATGGCCAGAATATGGTCCTGGTTTTCAATCATTTTTTTTTTTAAATTTTTTGTCCAGATTGAATTTGGGCCGTCAGATCAATCTGATCATTGGAAATACAACGGTTGGGTCAAAATCCGATTGGGTCAGACCCGACACGCTGGGTAGTCCAATGATCACATTTTTTAATCGTGTTGTCGGATCATTTGACCATTGAGATCCAACGGGCAACTTTTGCCCGACTTGCCTGACCCGCCGGGTTGACCCAAACCCGTCGGGTATCCATTCAAAAAGAAAATTAAAAAAAGGCTCAGAACTGCCGAAGTCGGGCATGAAACGATGGTTTGGACCGGTTCAGGGTCTTCTACCAATGACCTGGAACCGTTAGGTGCGACCCATAACCAGGTTTGGCCATGTCTATCTCCAAGACACATTTGTTAGGAGAAAAAATAATTTTTATTTTGTCTATCAAGATTGCATTATAGAGATCTGATTAACGATTAGTTTGTTGTGTATGATTGACACAAGATAAGATTTGTTGGATATAATGTGTTGTGAATTTATTGTCACAGATAAACGATAGGATAAACTATATAACTACCAATTTGCCCTTCAAATAAACTAAACTTTATAATTGCCATCATGAAACACTTGTATCATTTAGCAATGATAGTACACCGTGAAGTTCCTCTGCTACAAATGTAAACTTCATAATTATAATGAAGAAAATTTGGAAAAGAAAAAAGAAAGAAAAAAAAATTCAAAGCACCATTATCCTTTTCAATTTTTTGCAACCAAATATTTAGAGTAAAATAATCTAATCATAAATTTTTGCACCGATGTATCCAAAAGTAAATGAATCATGAACTCACCTATTAAAAAGAAATAATTTATTCGAAAAACTCAATAAATTTTCCAATTCTTTCTTGGAAAAATTGTGTTTGTGTGAGGCTAGTCCCACCCCAAAGAACTTAAGTTGCCCACCCAAACTGGATCGAGATTTAGATCTTTCTTCACCCATTGATCCATTGATGATTAATTTTCCCATTTGAGCTCCACCACTACGGCCGTCAAACACCATTGCCGCCTTACTTCTCCTTCTCTGTAACGCCCCGATTTTCACAAGATAAATTTTCATTAGGAAAGAGCAATACATATTTTAAAAAAAATGCCTAACTTTTAAAAAGTTAATTCGGTTCTAATTAAAATCTTTTGTCACTGTGCACTTTGATAAAATAATTACAAAAATATAATACATTAAGCAGAAGTTGAAATAAATGAAAAGAACTTAACTTTTTGAAAATGCAAAGCCTAGAAAATTAAATTTTAAAAACTATCGACTACCTAATGAAATTAAAATACCATTTTTCAACAATTTTAAATAATGAATGATTTTGTACAAACAGTAATTTAAAATTTCCAAAATGTTTGTAGAATACAACGATACTTTTTATGAATGATGTATATAATCAATCTTTAAAAATAAAACACCATTATATAAATATTCAACGAGAAAATAGTGTCAACAAGTAATAAAATATGTAACTTTTCAGCCCGAAGGCTACATGAATCTCAAATCCGAAGGCAACATTGGTGAACCCAAAGGTTACATATTATCCGAAGGCAACATTAGTGAACTCGAAGGTTACATATTATCCGAAGGCATGACTGAAGCGTAGTGATCACATAAATAATTTGATAGCAATAATGAAACATTTATCCAAGACATGTAATCATTTTAGTTTAGGAAAGTAAACCCCACATCGAATAGCGGCTCGTGAAATGACTTGAAATTATACTCGCTCTTGAATGATCCTATCGTGCAATAACTTTATCCTATAATGAAATGTAATTCAACTTAATAAATGGCTCGACTCGAAAATGAGTTATTTTAATTAAATAACTTTAATATAAGTATAATAAATAATGATGAAGGTAAACAGGTGACATGAAAGGCTAGATCGAGCTTGAGGGTGTTCAGGATGAAGGTTCGGTGGTCGTAACGGATATTCTCTTGGCTCATTATCATTTCCATTTCCTTTGTTTAGGTCTAATTAAACAGCAAAGGAAATGTTTGTCGAGGCGAGACGACAATGTTCCTAATCACCGGCAACATGCGACTCTCGACAAAAAGCCTAGTCGACTCTATAAATAGTCAGAAAAATGCAAGTGAATTTTTCATATTTTTGATAGTGCGTAGCTGCAAAACGAATACTTCAACTGACGATTTTTGACCACTTGATTGTCTAAATTTAATGGGTACTAGTATTCGTGTGTATTTGCACAGCTATAAATAAATTATTGTGAGTCTGTATGCATATAATGATTAATTATTTTTCTTTCACTTTTTTGCAGACCAAATTTACAATTAAAAGAGTTTGAATATTTTTTTTTAAATTGCGTTTATCTGATTGGATCTAATGTATATTTTGGTACGTCTTTTATTTGTGAATTATTTATTATTTATTCAGGAATTTCAAATATATTTTTTATTTAAAAATAAAAAATAAAATTAAATGTAACAACAATAATAACATCTAATCACACTAGTATTCAGCCTGTGCATTTGCACAGATATAAATAAAGCACTGTAAGTTTTTTGTATGCATATAATGATTACAGATTTTTCTTGCACTTTTTTGCTGGCTAAATTTACAATTAAAGGAGCTGAAATATTTATTTTTTTAAATTGCGTTTATCATATTGGATGTAATGTATATTTTAGTATGTATTTTTTTTGTGAATTATTTATTATTTATTTAAAAATTTCAAATACGTTTTTTATTTTTCAAAAGAAGTTAATTTAAATGTAACCACAACAATAACATCTAATCACGTTAAATAGTCAACATATTATATGGTTAAATGTAAGTAAATCAAAGTTTAAAATATTTTTATAATTTTGAAGTGATTAGTGTGTTGATTATCTAATAATTAAATGAGAGGTTAAATAAATTAAAAGTAACGGTTTTTTGGAGGGAAAAAATTATATTGCCACATAGGTATAATTTAATAGGTTTTATTAAATGCTCATGAGCCAGCAATTATATATATATATAGATTATACGGTCAACACATTATATGGTCAACTGTCATTAATCAAAAGTTTAAAATGATTTTTGTAAAATTTTGAAGTGATGAGTATTAATTATTTAATGATTAAATGAAAGATTAAATACATCAAAATGTAACGATTTTTGGAGGGAAAATTATTAAATTGCCACATAGATAAAATTAAATAGGTTTTATTAAATGCTATTAGCTAGTAATTATATATACTAGTATTCGACCTGTGCATTTGCACAGATATAAATAAATTATTGTGAATCTGTACATATAATGATTAATTATTTTTCTTTCACTTTTTTGCAGACCAAATTTACCATTGAAAGAGTTGGAATATTTTTTTTTTAAAATTGTGTTTATCTGATTGGATGTAATGTATATTTTGGTACGTCTTTTATTTGTGAATTATTTATTATTTATTTAGGAATTTTAAATATATTTTTTATTTTCAAAAAAAAAATTAAATGTTACAACAATAATAACATCTAATCACATTATATTGTCAACTGTCATTAATCAAAAGTTTAAAATGATTTTTGTAATTTTGAAGTGATGAGTATTAATTATTTAATGATTAAATGAAAGATTAAATACATCAAAATGTAACGGTTTTTGGAGGGAAATTTGTTAAATTGCCACATAAGTAAAATTAAATAGGTTTTATTAAATTCTATTAGCTAGTAATTATATATATATAGATATTTTTATTTTTGTTCCTTTTTTCATGGACAATAATAAACTGTAATTAATTTGATGTTTTGAACTCATATGATCCTTCAATTCAAAGTGATTAATTTAATGTCTACTGCCCGTACAGGCACTCTTAAGCCTGACATTGGTAAAAGAACTAATTAAGTGATGTCATATATATATATATCCAATTATCCACTAAAGGACTACATAAAAAGCATGGGATGCCACGTGTCACATTCTTCTCGATACAGTCACACACGTGTATCTTCAAAGCTCTCCACGTGTCCCACCCTTTCACCTTTCCCCTCCAAATACCCAAAACCCCTTCACAATTTCACACACTCAACACACACACACAGTAACAATCAATGGATAAACTAGACCTCTCAAAGCTGAAAACGGCGTCGTCCGCAATCGGCGAGCGCATCCGGTCCGGCGGAGCCCACGTCGGCCGCACCATCTCCTCCAAGGTGAAGGAGATCCTGCAGCACTCCCAGACCCCCGAGTCGAGGCTCGTCAATGAAGCGACGGCGGCGGCGATCCCCGAATGGCCCCTCAACCTCCGGATCTGCGCCATGGTCGGCCGCGGCGAGCTCGACGGCGCGGGGGTCGTCCGCGAGGTCGGAAGGAGGCTGTCGCGGGCCGGAGATCCAGCGGCCCAGGGCTTGGCCCTCGACCTGCTGGACGCCCTTGCCTCGAATTGCGAGGCGGTGCTTCCCCTGGTGGCGTCGGAGAAGGTATTGGAGGAGATGGCGGAGCTAATTGAGGATCCAAGGACGGAGCAGGGGGTTAGGGTGAGGGCGATGCAGCTGATTAGGGCCTGGGGCGTGTCTGAGGAGCTCGAGCACTTACCGGTTTTTCGTCAGACGTACATGGTCGACCGTCTCTCTCTCTCTCTCTTTCTTTCTCAGTTTTTATCAATCTATTATGAATTATTGGTTCAGGTGGCAGAGCTTTAATAAGTGGATTCACGGCTATGATGAATGGGGTTGGTCAATCGTGTTATCTTGCCGTGCTCGTGTGCTTCACTATCATGTTTTTCATGTGATGTATTTTATTTAATCATAGATGTGATGACAAGTCAAAATTTACTTAAAATTTTTTATTTTGTGTTTTCTCTTGACTGCAACATGGTAACCAAAAAGTGATTTGGCTAATGTTTGGTAAAACTAGTTGATTAGCTATCAAATAGCTGATAAGTGGTAGCTTATGTCTGAAAAACTAGAGAGTTTGGTAAAATTTGGTACGCCAGTTTAAAATTTCAACGGGCTTATATGAAAATAAAGTTACCCAAAGAAGCTTATCTCGAGTTTTTTTCCTACCAAACCAAGTTATTTAAAGTTCATAATAAGCTACAAGCTATGGAGCTTACCGAACACATTCTTAGAATTCTACCACCATAACCATATCCGTAAATTTATTTTCTAAGCAGTTATTTCTTGATATTTGTTCTTTTGTTTCATGAATTTGTGTTGTAATAAAGGGAATTTGTCTTTTTTTTTTTTTTCTTCATGCAGGATTTGAGGTTCAAAGAAATTCAACAAGGCGCACGAGAAGAAGATTCGTTTCCTCCTACATTTTACAACCTTGAATCTTATCTCGGCCAACGCCACCCGTCACCTCCCGAGACACGCCCTGTTGCCAGCACCCTTGTGGAAGACGACGCCGCTCTATTTGGTTACGATTTCGAGTCTGTTGAGGAGAAAAAGGAGATTCTTGCCCAGGCTCGGAACACCCTTGATATCCTCTCCACCATCTTGAATACTGATGCTGAACGAAATCCTGTGGAGGTTATTTTTGTTCGTTGAATTTTGCAATCTCAGTCTTTCCTAATATTGGTTTTGTGGGGCGAGATTATGAATAACCCTTTCGTTGACATGTGTTACTCACCTTAGGTGATTAACCTGTGGTTTTGAAATGTAATATTGAGCGTCTATTCACGTGGGGGTTCGGTTAAGTAGTCGCGGTTTAGAGTTTTTCTTGAGAAGATATACCGGTCTCTAGAAACTTATCAGAACTTTGTGTAAAAAATCGAGAGTACAAAAGGTATTCCTAAAATAAATAAATAAATAAATGTTCGTCCTACATTTTCCACCTTCGGTTCGAACTTAACCCAAGAGAGTATTTTGTAATTGTCAAAATTAGTTTAAACCTTTCTATTATTATTTCTCATTTTACTTCTCTGTGTGGTAAATCTTGAATCGGACCTATAAGCTTGTGTTGTGGAATTTGCAGGATGAGCTGACCATAAGTATGTTGGAGAAATGCAAGCAATATTCTCTGCCGAATGTTCAGAGAATCATAGAAAGCACATCCGATGATGAAGTGATGCTATTCGATGCCTTAAACCTACATGACGAGCTTCAGCTCCTCATTTCCAGACACGGTGACCTAATTTCCTCCAACTGAAATGTGATGTGAAGCTGTTTGTAAATTTTTCGATCGAATGATGAATCTTTTGTCTTGGTAGGTTGTGTTCCCCCATGATGATTTCAGGTTTATTTGTAAGTAATGGAGGGAGGTTTTACTTTTTAAGGATATGAGATCATTGTAGTTGCATGTTTCTGTTTTGGTTGTTTGCATGGGAGTTGAGAAAGAGCAGTTCACGATTGTTTTAGAAAACCTTGGTGCAAGCAGTTAAAATTTTCCTATAACAATGTAACGAGATAATAGTGTTTGTGGATGTTGTATAGACTGATAATCGAAAGAAAATAGCTTAAAAATATTGTTAGACGTCGGATGATGTTCATCACATTACAAAATTAACTGAAGTAAAGTAATAAATTACTTCTATTGTGGTGTGTAATTTTAAAAAGTATAATATTAATTTTATATGATTATTATTATTTATTAATATTATAATATTGTATATTAGATGAATTAAACAAAGAATTAGTGTTGTATAAATTAGTTGGATAGAGTTGTAAAAGGTTCTAGGCACAAGGCAGAGGCGGATGAGACGAGTCGCCGCCGCCGCCGAAGCGAGCCAAAACGAATCGAGCACAGGCGGATGAGACGAGCCGCCGAGCCGAAGCGAGCCAAAATGAACCGAGCAGAGGCTAGGGATAGGTCAATATGAAAAAAGAAAAAAGTAAAAACAATGTATTAATTGGACTATTTAAGAAACTGAAAAAAATATGAAGGTAATTTGGAAAAGTTCTATTAAAAAAAGCTTGTTCACTTTTTAAAGGTAATTTGGAAAAGTTCTATTAAAAAACTATAGCTTGTTCACCTTTTAAAGACTTATTAGATAAATCACGTGACAAAATTAATAGATTTAAAAATTGTAATGATACAAGTAAATAAAAATTAAGATAATTTTTAAAATCATTCTTAATCTTTTTGTTTTATTTGGAATTATTAGGCTGTTTAACTCAATTGAACATTGAAATTAAATTATTTTGAATTACTAAAAAGTATAGTAACTAAGAGCATGCTTGTTTACAAATTAATTCATTTTCAATCCAACTCATACTCAAAGTCCAACTCAACTTTAATTCAACCCCATTATCTTTAATATTATTCATTTAATTAAATAATACAAACCAATCATCCTTACACATTACATCAATTTTAATTCACTATTCATTCACTCACATATTTTTAACTACCTATCATTTCTAATCATTTATCTCCTACTTTTACATCAAATTAATTTTAATCATTTTATTTTAAATATTATTTTAATACATTCTTAAAATTCCACTGACAACTAACCATATTACCTTTTTCAAAATTAACTCTAGTTAACTAAAATAACTCATTTTGAATGAAATATTTCATAAACAAGCGTCCCCTAAATCTTTTGTAGACGCTGTAGAAATGGAAAACCTTTTTTCTTTGCTTTTAATGCACACTAATAATGTTGAAACCAATGTAACCAGTTGCTTAGAAGGCAAAAATGGTAGGTGGACTCGTTAGTTGTATTAATGTATTTAGTGTGGCAAATGAATCCAACGTTCGCGAACGAAAGCTCGTTTGTGTTCGTTTAGGGTTTGTTCGTTTAATAATAGAGCCGAGCTCGAACATGTAATTCAGCTCATTTATTATTCGAAAGAACATAAATGAGTGTTCGCGAACAACAAGATTTTTAATAATAATAATATTAATATTAATAAGCATTTCTTAAGTTTTGGTAATCAAACTATTCGAACAATTCGAGCTAATCAAACGCTCGAAAAGTTCAAATAATTTTGATTAGCTAAACGAGCCGAACACGAACTTATTAACGAACAACTAAACGAATGAAAACAAACATAAATTTAGGCTCGACTAGTAAACGAACGAACTCGAACGAGCTCGAATATTAGTCGAACTCGAATTTGAACAGCCCAAATTCTGCGGCCTTCTCACCGACGGGTGCAGTGCACCCAGCCGTCTTCGACCAGCACCAAGACGGAAGATGGTCTATTGGCGTCTCTGCGGCTCCTCTCCATGCGTGGCGATTCCCCTTTTGCCTTGGGCGGCATGGCGGGCAGCGGAGCAGGCTGTGGTTTACGTCAGCAGCTCCATCAGGCGTAGTAGTGCACCGTCTTGCGGTGTTTGGTTCTGCTTTGGCTTTTACCTTCCTCCCGCCGTCTTTCTTGCCCTTGGTTTTGGCGTGACAAGTTCTTCCGGCGGTGTCCGTCTCGGCTTCGGCCATTCCGTCACGGCAGTCACCGAATTGTTTGGGGGTGGTGCTCCCGGCGGAACCTCCCTTGGGAGGTAAAGAGGGCGGTGATTTGGATTTAGTTAGCCTCCAGTGTTTGAAGGGAGTGTCTGGATTCGGGTCATCGTCCTTGCTTTGCTGGTGGTGCAAAGTGGTTGTACGGTGGGTGAGAAGGGCATAGCTCTATTTTTAATTCTGTAGTTCTGTGTTTTGTGGGTGCTTTGTGTTATTGTGTGTTGAGGGTTGTGTTTTACTTTTGTTTGTTTGTTGTGATTGTTGCTTCTCCTGTTGGAAGTATGGTATTCTCCCGTTGGGAGTGCTATGTTTGTTCTAGAGTGTTTGTGGGTGAGTTGTGTGTGAGTTTTGGGTGTTCTAGGCCATACTTGGTGTAAATTTTCAATCCGATTGTTAGGGATCTTTGTCCTCGGTTTGTTTTTAATGTCTATCGTTTAGAAAAAAATAATCTGAATAAATTGGCAATGCCCCCATGTTCATGCTGTAGCTAGGATTTTTAATCATAGATATGTTGACAAGTCAAAATTTACTTAAAATTTTCATTTCATGTTATTTCTTGTTGTGCTTCGTGTTGTCGAGTCCAATCGTGTCAATTTGCCTCTATGTAATTATGTTTTTTTATTATATGTTCCTGCGTGTTTCGTGACGTGCCATCTATTGCCATCAATATTGTAGACTGCAACAAGTTAACCAAATACTGACTCAAGTTATGTTTGGTAAAACTGGTAAGCTAGCTAGCTATATAGTTCGTAAGTGAATTTCGAGTTTATAGCCTATGACTTATGACTGAAAAACAGTTGATATGATACGTGTTTTGTAAAATTAACTCTTACTAGTTGAAATAAAATATTTCAATTACCAGTTCAAATAAGCTACTCAAAGAAAAAAGCTTATGAAATAAGATTTTACTTTTTAAAAAGACTAGATTTTACTTTTTAAAAAGACTGGTCCTACTTATAAGCTAATTAAATAAGCTATATGCTAGCTTATGGTGTTTACCAAACACATTCTTAGAATTCGGCCACCATATCGTACATTTATTTCTATTTCTTGATATTTGTTTGAATTTGTGTTGTAATAAAGGAAATTTGTCCTCTTTTTTTTTTCCCCCTTCATGTAGGATTTGAGGTCGAGAGAAATTCAACAAGCCGCACGAGAAGGAGATTCGTTTCCTCCTACATTGTACAACCTTGAATCTTATCTCGGCCAACGCCACCCGTCACCTAGCTCCCGGGACACGCCTTGTCGCCAGCACCCGTGTGAAAGACGATGAAGGAGACGCCGCTCACTTTGGCTACGATTTCGAGTCAGTTGAAGAGAAAAAAGAGCTTCTTGCCGAGGCTCGGAACACCCTTGATATCCTCTCCACCATCTTGAATACTGATGCCGAACAAAATTAAAGACTGTGGAGGTTATTTTTGTTCTTTGAATTTTGCAATTTCAGTCTTTCCTAATATCGGTTTTGTGACGAGATTATGAATAACCCTTTCGCTGACATGTGTTACTCACCTTAGCTGATTAACCAGTGGTTTTGAAGTGTAATATTTTGAGCGTCTGTTCGTGTAGGGGTTCAGTTAGGTAGTCAATCACATTTTGGAGTTTTTTCTTGAGAAGATATACTGGTCTTTAGCAGAACTTTTGTGTAAAAATATTGAGAGTACAAAAGTATTTTGTTATTGTCAAAGTTAGTTTGAACCGATCGTTATTTTTCATTTTACCTCTGTGTAGTAAATTTACAATCGGGCCTATAAACTCGTGTTGTGATATTTGCAGGATGAGCTGACCAAAAGTGTGTTGGAGAAATACAAGAAATATTCTCTGCCGAATGTTCAGAGAATCATAGAAAGCACATCCGATGATGAAGTGATGCTTTTCGATGCCTTAAACCTACACGACGAGCTTCAGCTCCTCATTTCAAGACACGGTGACCTCATTTCCTCCAACTGAAATGTTAAGTGAAGTTGTTTGCATTTTTTGGATCGAACGATGAATCTGTTGTCTTGGTAGGCTGTGTTCCCTTGTGATGATTTCAGGTTTATTTGTAACCAATGAAGTATGTTTTACTTTTAAGTTTTTAAGGTTATGAGATCATTATTGTAGTTGCATGTTTTGTTTTAGTTGTTTGCATGGGAGTTGAGAAATAGCAGTTTACGATTGTCTTAGAAAACCTTGGTGCAAGCAGTTAGAATTTTCCTATAACAACGAAATGAGAGAATAATGTTTGTGGACACTGTATAGACCGATCTAGTAAGACAATAGCTTAAAAAAATAGTTTTAGACGTCGGATGATGTTCATCACATTACAAAGTTAATTGAAGGGAAGTAATAAATTTATTCTAGGGAAAATTTCAAAACTAGTCTCACAGGTATAGGGGGGTGACAATTTTGGTCCCAATGGAATGCAGAAAATATGAATAGTCCCACAACTTTTAAAAAATAATCAAAAGTAGGACTTTTTCGCCGGATTTACTATTTCCGGCCCGGAACGCCACGTGGCATCCGACGTGTTCATATTTTTTTACAAGTTGTGGGACTAGTTTTGAATTTTCTGCATTCCATCGGGACCAAAAATATCACTCCTCTAAACTTGTGGGACTAGTTTTGAATTTTTCCTTATCAAGGAAAAAATTCAAAACTAAGCCACGTGTGCGCCATGTGTGCGCCAGCGTGTAAAGAATAAGCCACGTGTGCGCCACGTGGCGTTCCAGGCCGGAAATAGTAAATCTGGCGAAAAAGTCCTACTTTTGATCATTTTTTAAAAGCTGTGGGACTATTCATATTTTGTGCATTCCGTCGGGACCAAAATTGTCACTCCCTATATTTGTGGAACTAATTTTGAATTTTTCCCTTTATTCTATTGTGGCAGTTGTAGTTTTAAGAGGTATAATATTAATTCTATATAGTTATTATTATTTCTTAATAGTATAATATTGTGTATTAGATAAATTAAGCAAAGAATAAATATTGTATAAATTAATTAAACAGAGTGGTGAAGAAGTTTTAGAAACAGAGAGGAGGTTATGAGAAAAAAACAAAAACAAAAAAAAAAACATGTAATATATGATGGGTGAGNAAAACAATAATAAAATGCATTAAAACTCAAAGGAAATTACAAGTGAACAGAACCGGCAACCAAGTTGCAAGAAAATCTCGACAACCGACAGTTAGGAAATGTAATATATGATGGGCGACAGTTAGGAAATGTAATATATGATGGGTGAGATATTAGGTAGAGATATTAGGGAGAAAACAGTGGAGTGAGAAAAAAAATGAAAATGAGATATTAAGGAGAAGTAAGTGTGAAAAAAAAAATCTTTTTAATTTTAATAATGTTGTTGTACTTCATTAAAAATGAAACTAAATTATTTTGAACTACTCAAAAATATAGCTAATAATGTAACTAAATCTTTTGGAGAAGCTATATAAATTGAAAACTTTTATGCTTAGATTGATTGTCGTTGTATCGAGCTCTTTGTGTACACAAATAAATTTTCCTAGATTGATTGTCGTTGTATCGAGCTCTTTGCGTACACAAATAAATTTTCCTAGTAAAAGATCGTGCACAATTTGTTTGTACACCTAACTGAAAATGGTTCAGATTGATTGTGTTTGATGATAGCTGCGCGCGATTTGGTTTTGAGATTATAAGTATTAGTTTAGGATTTATTAAACGAGCCAAACTTAAATTTATATAATTATTTATTTATTAAACGAGCCGTGTCGGGTCAGTTACTAAATAATCATGAGTTCGAGAATGAGATATTTGGCTCGGCTACTTCAACTCATGCAACACTTCTAACTAGATGTTATTAAAAGAGCACACGTTCGAATATGAAATACTTTGAATAATGTCTCTACCAATACACTATGCATAAAAAAGTCAACTTATAAAAGTATTCATTTATAAATTACATGAATCACAAAGTTAAATAAATGAATGTATATATATATATATATTAAAAATTAAATGATATAGAACGGAATTCTAAGGCAATCAAATTATATAAAATCAACAGTAATTGATATATTTTATATGTGAAGTAAAATAATTAACATGAATTGATATATTTTATATGTAAAGTAATCGACGAGGGGACCTTAACGTCTCCCATAGGCCGCAGCTTTACGGCGTCACCGTCCGTCGCATACTTATTGTCTAGCTAACCCCCAAGTGCCCGTGATGGTAACCTTTTCCAATGGCGGTCTCTAACAGAACCCTTCTGGCACCGGCCAGAGCATCGACACTCAACATTGCTTCGTAACTTTCTTCCATTGGAGACAACATATTTCAATATATTCAGATGGACGATAAGTA
>BKCP01004224.1:428089-443826 GCA_008636005.1 Striga asiatica
ATCGATCAATTTCGACTCGTTTCTCCCTCGCCCTCGTCGTTGTTCTCCTCGTTTTCTCCCGACATCTCCTCTAGCGACTTCCCCTTCGACTCTGGCACCAAGAAAGTGAACAAAAGCCCCAAGAGATTAACAACACCCAACAATATCAACGAGTTCTTCACCCCGATTCCAGCCGGGTAACCGGGATCCGCCTTAGCCGGGTCCTGATTCTGCGCCAAGTACAAAAACCCAAAAGCTCCAACAATTGCCCCGAGCTTCCCTGCCGCGGCCGATATTCCATGGCAAGTCGACCGGAGCCGAGCAGGAAATATCTCGGCGGGGACCACAAAAGTCGTTGCGTTGGGCCCGAAATTGGCAAAGAAGAAAGTCAACGAGTACATAACCACGAACCCGATCCGGTTATCGGGCTTTATCCAATGATTATACGGAAATGCCAACGCGAACATGAACACGGTCATGAAGAAGAACCCGATGAGTTGAATCGCAAACCTCCCGATCACGTCTATTAGGGCCACCGTGAACCAGTATCCCGGGACCGTACTGCAGAGCGCGATTAATGTCTGCGCCCGAGCGATGGTGAAAACCTCCCGAATCGCACTCATCGTCTTCGCCTTGGGAATCCACCCTATGGCACTGAAGTCCCACAATTTTTTAGCATTTTTTCACTTCCAAAATGAAATATAGCCACAATGTTGATTTCAATGATGAAATATAGTCCTATAAAATGACACATTTACTCTTACTACCAGAAACCGCTTCTAGGAAATCTGAGACTCCAGAAATGGTTTCTAGACTGTCTAGAAATTATTTCTGGAACCCCAGATTCTCTAGAAACCATTTCTCATTTCTGAAGTCTGAGATTCCCTAGAAACAGTTTCTAATTTCTAGTAGTAAAGGTAATTATGTTGCGGGNAAAAAAAAAAAAGTAACTATGTCATTTCTGAAGTTCCAGATTCTTATTCTTCTAGTAAGGTTAATTGAGTCATTTCATACTACAGAATGGCTATATTTCATACTTATGCAAAAAGTGACTATATCTCATCGTTTACAAAACAATAACACTATTTACCAGTATTATTATTACCTGAAAATATCTTTCTGAAACAGATTCTGACTGTAGAAAGCGATGTCGAGGAGGAACCACGTGCTCGTAGTCCCGAGGAGATGAAGCCCGTGCCGCTTTAGAAACTCCCGCGAAAAAAGCCCGTACGCCGATTTCCTCTCGATCTTCTCCACCTTCGCCTGCTCGGCCTCGATATCCATGTTGAGAACCTTCGACATGTCGGAGGCCGCCTGCTTCGCGTCCTTGGCCACGAGCGCAGTGTATCGAGCTGTCTCAGGCATCTTCATCCTCGAGTAGAACGTGCAGAGCGCCGGGATGGCTCCCGCCATTAGTATGATCCTCCACACGTAATCGGCCTCTGGAGGGGTCGACCGAACAGGGTCGACCTCGTAAGCCGGCGACGGGTACCTCGACTCGAACGCGGCCGACATTACCATACCGAAAATGCCCCCGGCGAGAATCCCAAACCCTTGCATGGCGAAAACGGCGGCTATAAACGCGCCGCGCGTTTTCTTGTTGGCGTATTCGGACATGATCGTGGCGGATAAGGGGTAATCGCCGCCGATTCCGAATCCAAGCCAGAATCGGAAGAAGCAGAGAGTCGACATTACGGATTTCGGTGTGGAGCCGAAGGAGAGTCCAGAAGCGATGGAGCAAGCGCACATTAGGGCGAGGGTAGCGCCGTAAACTTTTTTGCGGCCGAGTTTGTCGCCGAGCCAGCCGAAGAAGAGCTGGCCGGCGAGGGTTCCGACGAGGGCGACGCCATTGACGGCGGAGGAGACGTTGGGGGGAAGGGAGCCGGGTTTGGGGGAGCCGGGGACGTGGTAGTAAATGCGGCCGAGCATTTTGGTGACGAGGGAGATGCAGAAGAGGTCGTAAGCGTCGGTGAAGAAGCCCATGCCGGAGATGATGATGGCGGTGAAGTGGTACCATTGGGTCTTGGCGGAGTCGAGGGCGGTTAGGACTTTCAGGTTGGTGGCTTTGTCGGCGGNATTATTTTAAGTTTGGGTTTCAATTGTTTAATAATTTTAGTGTAAATTAAAAAGGGAAAATTCTTTTTGACGCTGCGTGATAATAAATGTGTGTTAAGTTTTTGACACTGCGTGATAATAAGTTAACATTTTTTTACCCCTTAAAAAGTGCAAAAGGTTAAGAATGGATCAAACAACTGTTGCATATCAATTATAATTCAGGTGAAACAAACTATTTTTACAATTAAAAATATGATTTTTTGTAATTTTTTATAGATGTAATTGAAACAAAACGACAAAATATTTGGAAAACGAAAAATTTTATCTAAAACAACGAAACTAATTAAGGGAGTCTGAATTTCAAATGAAAAGGGTACTTTACAAGAAATAATATGCATCGTCCCATGAACAAAATATATAAATTTTATGTGTAAGTCGTGTTTTGTTATCATTAAATCAATAGATACTTATGTAAATGTACGTGTGATTCAACTGTAAAACACCTAAAATATTCTGATTAGAGCATTACGATTTTTTTTTTTCAACTTTTACTTGGAACATTCATCATCTCCATGATCAAATGATCGAATCTATATAACAAAAACCGTACAACCTACATGTAAGGAGATTTATCGAGTCTTTTATTGTTGGATCAATACACAAACACATATGGATGTGTGTGTGATTTAACATTAAAACACTTTGTCCACAAGATCGAACTTTCCGCACGCTAAATGTTAAAATAAAAAAAAAATGAAAACAAGAATTGTCTAACATGTTCATGACATAAAATTATCATTTAACCAACCAAAAAAAAAATTAAGAAAAAAAAAATTACAGATATTTGAATAGATTAGATTACCAACCTGGTGAACTTCTCACGCAGACGAGGAATTAAAGAGAAAATTAGAGAGAGAAAACAAGTTAAACTGTTTGTAATAATGATCCGAGGCTTTGTCTTATTTGGAGCGTTGTCGGTTGGCGGGTTTTATATCGTGCGGCCATTCGGCATGTTCGCCGGTATATTCCCTTCGTTTTAGCTTCAACATTTTGGACCAGTCAAATTTCCCTCTTTTTTCTCTAATTTGACCCTTTAATTTTTATTTTATTTTGGCACTAAACTCGTGATTTGAAGTTTGTGGATACTTAAATGCATAATATTATTACATTATGTAAATGTAATTTCTTTAGGTAATATTAATTAAATATCATTGTGGATGTATATAATGTCCAATTCTGTGATGCACATCTCTCCTTCGCAGAATATTCTGCTGAAAAATTCTTCTACATTGTAATCCAAGGGAAATCTTTCAATTTTTTTTTTGAATTGCAGACGTTTAACATGTGTTGATCTAATGATAAAAAATATATAGTACGGATTGTATGGTTGAACTCTTCATAAGCAACTACATCATCCCATCTAAGTTGTGGAGAAATTTTGAATGAAATATATATAGACAAATATGTAAAACAATTCACGATGTCTATCTTCAATTGCCAGTTGCCACTGAGCAAAAGTTTTCAAATTCGGTCTATTAAGGCACGACTTTTTATATTTTTGTAAGACTAGTTAGCTTTCAGTTGTACATTGGTTTGAGTTTTTAGTGAATCTATGCTTATTGAAAAAAAAAAAAAAATGAAGGGGATTGATTAATATATTTGTTGGTAGAGGTTATCTTATTTTAAAATTTTTGTTGTGGAATAACAATTGTTTTGCGCAAAGTTATATAATTGTCCACCTATCCAACGTGAACACATTAAGATCTACCACCAATTACGTACGCATCAAGATCTTGTGAACGTTCACTTATATATGCATCTGTATAGTATGTTAATCTTCTGTCACATCAGTTGGTAGACATATTAACATGTACCCATCACAGCTAGACGAGGGAGACTATTACATAAGTTTCTACCAAATTTTTCTTAAAGGATAAAGTAATTAATTTCTATACCACAAATTGAACCAAACGACTCATATCACATCACATATTCAACCATAAGAGCATCTCCAATGAAAAATTCTACATTTTGTGTTGTAGGACATGGAGAAAGAAAATTAAAAAGTTGTGTCTCTAATGGTTAGTGTTAATTGTGGTATTATTTGTGATGTGTAAAAATGTAATTAGTTGGAGAAGAGAGATAAATTGAATAAATAATATAATATATGATAGAAGTTGTTTAGAAGGACTCCTACATCTAGAAAGCCTTCTAGACATTTTTCATGTCACATCAAATTTTTTGTGCCATGTGGCAACAAAATAATAGAATGAAAAGACCATTGGAGATGGTCTAACAACACTCTTCATTCGGAATTGAAACGCAATTGATACTCAAAACATAATTGCTCCCCTTGTTTATTTGTCTTTTTTTAAGTCACCAGACTATCTATGTAATCTCTCTTTTTGTTTTTTTTAAAACAAGTACAGGTCCAAACACACATCCCTTTGAATTCACACAATCTACCAAAGGGGAAAAGATAACTAGCACAAAAAGGAGGATAATTCTTCCCTACTAATTATTTCTTTTTTAATGTATGGCAGGGTATTTTCTTAATTTTCTGTGGACATATATAACATCCCAATACTGTAGCTAATGATGGACTGAGTCAGGGTGGATAGGCCTGAGCCCATTGGGCCAAAATTTATTCGGGTTATCATTTGAAAAGGTGTAAGCCCAATCCGTTGTTAAGAAATAGCAATTTTTTTATGTGGATAAATGGGAGAAAATAGGCTTTATAGTATTTTTTTTTATTTTTTTTTTCACACTCCTGAGTCCTGACACTTGAACTAAGTAGCTTTTTTAGATTGCTATTGGGATATCATTTCAATTTCAAATTTTTACTCTGATTGTGAGAAACCACAGCCAACAGGCAAACAAGAAGGTTGAAACAATTACAAACAAAAATAACCAAAGTGTCACCTTCTAAACTCTTCCAAAAAAAAGCATCACTTCACATTTGCATCTCAGGATTTTTCTAAGTCATATCCTCATAAAATGCTTTGACAAAATGATTTCAGACAATAATCAGAAGGAAAGTAGAATGATGAGGAAGACGATCGAAACCAAGATTTCAACAAGCCCTCGGATGAATTTCGATTCACGTCTTGCGTGAACAAGCTTACGCCACAGATGGAGAAGATAAGCTGCCATCAACACGAGCAAAGTCCAATTCTCTTCGCTTTCATCGACAATCTTTATGCGTGAAAAGATGACCATGCAGTTTACTAACATGATAACCGAGTCTATGCTGTTAATAAACAACCTTTGCCAAAGTTTTCTGTTGGGCAAGTACAAAATTAAGATNATCAAAAGATGTGCAATTATGTGTTTGTTTTATGTGTTGATGAATGTTGTTCTCCTTTTCATTTCTTTCGTTTTGGTTACTATCTACAAATAGTGATACCTTTAATAGTAGCCTGATTAAAGGGGAAAAAAAAAAAATAATTGTTCTCTATACTACATTTGTTTCTCTTTCACAAGCTGAGCCTTCAAGAGGACTTATATGCATACTATCAATCTAAAAATGTGTTCGTAACATCATGAGCATACACGAAAAAGATATAACGATAAATATACATAATTAAGCTAAACGACCAGCTAGTTTTCGTAACAATGGCAGCTATGAAACAGTATACATATGTGCACATATTTGCAGTCAAAAGTAACATTAATAAGTAATACCTTCTATGGACACTCTCAGCTTTATGGGGTCTTTCCTCAGAATCCATGCTTCTTACATTAGTTACATATGCCTCTTCAGAAGCTAAATCCTTCACGACCTAAACAAAAAATAAATTATCACACCATCAAACAACTGAAAACATGGAAGCAAGCAACTTCAATTATCATTAAAAAAAAAACAGAGGAAAAATAAAAAACAGGGCAAGTACAGAGCCATACACCAAGATTTAAGGCTACTTTCGGCACCGCAAGTAAAGAAACACCTGCATTTCTATCAACAGCCGAAAATCTCGACTCGCGATTAAACCAAGGCCCGTGAGCCCATGAATCGGCACGCAACCAAGGCCCGTACTTAACGTCTCCCGATGGAAACCTGCAGGTTCTATAGCTATTGCCAATCAGCCCACATTTGTAACAAAAAACACCGAGCTTTTCATACTTGAAATCGACCCATATAGGATGCGACCCGGCCCGTTCGAGCCAAAACCCGGTTGCCAATGGCTTCAAGACATCCAAAACAACTCTCAACCTTAGAAAATTCCGGTAAGGTAATTTCCCACTACACACAACTTCCCAATCAGTGAACACGAACTGGCCCACAAGCTGGCCCATACTCGGCCCGTTTTGGGCCGTCAGATAGTCCGCCGGGAGCCCATGGGCCTGAACCCAAAAGAGGGACCGCGAGAATCTGAGGTCGCGCGGGGAGCCGCCTGGAGGGCAAGCGGACAGCATTAAAAGACCGCCCATGATAGTCCAAGGTCGGTTTTTTAAGGCATTGGCCAGATCTTGCTTGTCCTGAAAGACAAACATGAACAAATTGCGGCTGATTTGGGATACGGTGAGGCCATTTTCACATTTCCATTCGCCGCGCACGAAGGATCTCACAAGGGCTTCGTCCAACTGCTTGTAAAGAAGGATTTTTCCGATTAAACAGTTCTTTTCGTAAATTTTGGTGAGTTCTTGGTCCGTTTCGACGTTTTTGGCCGAAAGCTGGGATCTTTCCATGTTTGGTCTGTGAGAGAATATTGGGTCTGGATAAAAAATGAAAAGGGGGTTGTTGGGAGAGAGATAAAAATGGCGGATAGTGAAGAGAAAAAAAAAGTTGGCGGAAAACGAGAAGGGTTTGGCATTATTCATACAAATAGGGAAAGTGTAAACATGGTTTTTTAACCTCTGTATAGTATAGGACACGAAGATGGAGAGAGATAAAAATGGCGGATAGTGAAGAGAAAAAAAAAGTTGGCGGAAAACGAGAAGGGTTTGGCATTATTCATACAAATAGGGAAAGTGAAAACATGGTTTTTTAACCTCTGTATAGTATAGGACACGAAGATGGATAGAGCAGATAGGTAGCTGAGGGTAGGACACTATATTTGGCAGCTGTGTGCAGAGCGCTGCAAGGAGAGGGTTTAATGCATTTTGGCCTTTTTTGACAGGTTTTGAAAATGCTTTTCAGAAACGAGGTTCGGAGAGTTGAATTGGAAGTGGACATGTTTTGACTTTTGAAGATGATGTTTACTTTAGCATTTGGGCAAGAGAGGAGTATTTTGTTCACAAACTCTCTTCATACATGTGAGTCTAATCGTTAGTTGGGTCAGTCCTTTAATTTTTTCTATGAAATGCATAATTATATTATACTATGAAATGATATTGGTTATATTATTTTTTTAGAGTATGATATTTCAATTTAAAAGTATGCAAATCTTTTGAAAAAGTATGTCTGTCTAACAATAACATGACCTATATTTTGGTGGTTCGATTTGATTTTATCTAGTACTTTTATTGTAGACTCATCTAACGGTTAGATTACTTCATAAAAGAATTTGTGTTTTTCGATATATGGTTGGTACAGATATAAACGACCGAGCTGAGCTTGGACTAGAGCCTTTATCAAGTCGAGTCTATGAACGAACTTAAGTTTGATTCGTTTATCAATATTAACGAATTGGACTCAAACTTTACAAGTCTAGTTATAGTAAATTGCATAAAATGCCTTATTTTTTAGTTTGACTCGGTAACTAAATGAGTCTTAAACAAATTCGAACTCCCTCATTTATCAAACACACAAAGGGCAAATTTAATTTTACAGCTTTGATGAGGGCGGTGAATGATATTGTAGGTGGTGTTAGGGGGGTCAATAGCCAAAAATTAACCGTGATAAACTAAAACCAAAATTTCAACAAATTTAATTATAATGGATTATATTAATTTTTACTCTACGGATCAGAACTTAGAATTTCCATTTGAATACTTTTCTTCGTAATATGGTTTTTATGTTTTGAACCTATAATCTAGCTTTTCTTAAAATTTGAGATATTTTATGAGTATTAGAAATCAAAAAAATTATTTCATTTTTCAAAATCAACAACTGAGTGTGAAATTTTATGAATTTATATTTGAGAACTGAACATATGAGTATATGAAATTTAATAATTCTCTGACAAGAAAGTAAGATATACGATATTGTCCAATTTTACACTGTAATACAAAACTTTTAATTACCTACAAGTGTGAAAAGGTTATTTTTAATCACAACACACTTAAAATAACTTGTTTGGTAAGAATTCGGTCATATTCTAAGGGTATGTTTGGTAAAATTTGATAAGTTAGTTGATAACTGATAAACCACCTTATAGTTTATAAGTAATTTTTGAGTTTATATCTTATATCTTCTAGTTTATGATTTATAGTTTAAAAGTTAGTTTATATGATAAAAGTGTTTGATAACATTAGCTGATAAGTTAATTGAAATAAAATTTCAACAAGCTTATTTGAAAGCTACACAAAGAAGATTATGAAATAAGCTCGAGTTTTTTTAAAAGAAAAAAAAAATCGTCCTACCAAACGAAGTTAACTATTTGAATACAGAGGGCTTACAAGCTAATCAAATAACATATAAGCTAGCTTGTTTGGTTACCAAACATAGCCTATATCTTGTGTTCTTGCCTTTTAATTTCCATCTTGATATGTGCTGTTTTTTTCAAAACGACAAATTTATTAACTAAAACAAATAACTACAATCGGCTAACTAGTCAGAATAAGAGAACTACACAAGAGAGTCTAAATACTACAACAGACATTACAAGACCAAAAGAAAAATAAAAAACTCCCCCAAGGAGAATACATATCCCAACTAAAGAATAGCATGCTCCCAAAAGAAGAATAACACAATCCTATCCAGGAGAACATTTTAATGTGCTTGAGTGCTTGAGTAATGCTTTATATGAATCATCATAAGATTCCATAGTGTGATCAATTCAAATCTTTGATAACTCCAATACCTCGTTAGTTGAATTTCGCAATCTAATGAATCAATTAAGCAAAGAAAATGTTAATGATCCACATCACCCAACCCAACTTATGCCATTGAGATCGGGTTTGAAATGCCCAAGTCAAAGTTATGTTTGGTAACTAAATAAATTAGTTTATAACTTATTTGGTTAGCTTATAAGCTTACTATATTCAAATAGGCTTTGTTTGATAGGATAAGTTTTTTTTAAAACCTCGAGCTTATCTGATTAACTTCTTTGGGTGACTTTTAAAATGAGCTCGTTGAAGTTTTTATTTCAGCTAGCTTATCAATTAATTTTACCAAATACTTTTGTCATATAAACTAGTTTTTCAACTAGAAATCATAAGTTATAAGATATAAAATTGAAAATCACTTATAAACTATTAACTAGTTTTACGAAAAACATAGCTCAAATTTCTAGAAGAATATACACAAACAGCAATAGAGGGAGAAAGAGGAAGAGTATATAAAAACTACAAAATTCCATATCGTGAAAATTCCACAAAGAACATTANTATTCTAATTTCGCCATTTCCATCCAAGCTTGAGCTCTTTATACATAAGTTTACCACAAGCTCTTATAAATAGAGCTCAAGTCGACTCGTTAAGTTAAAGGTAAACGAGTCCAGTCGAGCCGAACCAAGTCAAGTTCAAGCCTCAACAAGCTGAGTCGAGACAAGATCATAAGCAACCCTTTTCATTTAACAACTTCATTCACCAATCACCATCTCTTTGCGGCGATAAAGATGATGACGTCACTGATGACGAAGAGGAGCTCAAAAGCTGTTCCAAGTACTCGACCCCCAAATCCTCCAACACCACCACATTTTTCACTTTATTATTATTATCACCACAATCGCCCCCCAAATTCCCGGTATTTCTCTTCCGGCCCCGGGACACCCTCACCCTCATCGCGTGCCTCCTCTTCAGGGCCACCGCCGGCGAGAATCCGCCGTCCTCCTCCCCGACTAACCCCCGCAGGGACTCCCTCACCGCCTCCGCCGGGAAGTTCAGCACCGCCGCGCAGCCCCTCATCGCGAGCGCCGCCTGGTCGTACGCCAGGGCCGCCGCCTCCGCGCTCTCGAACGTCCCCAGCCAGACCCGGACACCGTTCCGGGTCGAGTCTCGGATCTCCGCCGCGAACTTACCCCACGGCCGCCGCCTCACGCCCCGGTAGGCTCTCCCCAGCCTCTCGCCGCGCGAGCTGACCTCCGATTCCTCCCTGGATGGGAGCTTGGAATCCGAATTGGAGTTCGAATTGGAATTGGAGTGGGTTTCCGATGGAGCTATGGCGGCAGCGGCGGCTCCCTGGGCTAAAACGCCGTAGAGTAGCATTTCCTGTGGGTCGTTAGGGTTGAAGGGGAGTGAAACGTCGTCGTATTGCCAATAATGCGATTGGGGAAGAAAGTAGTCCGTAGACTGAGCTTCACTTTCCATTTTTCTTTTTTCTTTTTTCTTTTTTCTTTTTTATGTGTGTGTTAGTTTGCCTTTGAGTGAGATAATAATTTTGAACTTATGGGGGTATATATATACCTGTGAAAAATAGGGAATTTTGTTTAGTGGAAAATGGAATTACAGTTTTATTAAAGAAAAAAATGGAAAGGAAAAAAAAGTAGATGATGGGGAAAGGTGAAATAACAAATGAAATTAAATGAGATGAAAATATCGATTCACCTGTGAAGTAATGGGTTTAATGCACCAAACTCCCCTGTATTATACGAAATCTGCGCGTTTCCCCCCTGTATTTTAAAAATTGCGTCAGACCCCCTTCTATTAAGGTTTTGTATGCGCGAAACACCCAAAATCGTCTAAAATTTGGGTGTTTCGCGCATACAAAACCTTAATAGAAGGGGGTCTGACACAATTTTTAAAATACAGAGGGGAAACGCGCAGATTTCGTATAATACAAGGAGGTCTTGTATATTTTACCCGTGAAGTAATTGAGTACTAGTATAACAACACTAGTGTATTACATCAGTGTTTGTTAAAAAAATTATTTTTAAATTTTAAAATTAATAAGAAAAAGTGTTTTAAAATTTAAAATTTTTTTTACAAAAAATATATGTTATTATATATTTTAGAATTACACTTTTTACTTATGCAACTTACATGTGTTATATTATAATAATTATTTTAACTTATATTATATAACTACTTTAAACATAAATATATTAATTGATAAATGGTTTTATTTTTCTAATTAATAGTAATAAATAATTTTATTATTGTTAAATATATTTATTTTATACATACAATATGGATGTCAAACCGAAACTCATCAATAGATGATTAATTTGATACATTATATATGTAAAACTGATAAAAAACACAAACTTATTAACTTTTAAAATGCATATATAATTATGAAATGATATTACAATACAATTATCAATGATATGACTATAAATAATCAACATATTTAGAGCCACCCCAATGCTGCTTTAGAATAGCGCAAAAAGCTGAAGTAGCGTGAAAAAATATCTCCAAGGCAGCGCTATATTTTAGCGCTAGATCAGATAAATAAACAGTACCGCGCCAGTTCTAGCGCAGTACTGTAGCAGAACGCCAGAATTTTTTATTTTTTTTTCTTTTTTTTTAATGTATTATTAATGATAAATTTTTGTATAATGTATATTAATAAATATGTTTTTATGTTAAATAACTTTGTGCAATGTATTTTTATGCTAAATAATTTTGTACTTTTTATTTATTAATGTATTATATTTTTATTTTGTAATTTTTTAATATTAAAATAGTACCACATGAATAAAAGTTTAACACATTTGAACAAGTAAATTTGCACTAATTCATATATGATCTAAACCATATACGGTCTAGTGTGTAAACTTGCACTAATTCATATATTTTCAAAAGTAATAGTTTTGATTCAATCGGTACATAGATATATATGTATCTTCTTTAAGAAATTCAATTTATTATAATCATTTTTTAAATGTGAAATAATAGTATTGAGGAAAATAATAATACTTTAAAGGATGTATATTAATTTTATTTTGTAATTTTTTAATATTAAAATACCACCAAAAATGAATATAAGATGAAATATACATATATTAGAATTTATTTGAAATAAAAATGAATAAAAAAGATAATAAGTTTGAATCAACCGTAGGATTCTTATCTAAAGATCAATGGCTAAGATCATATATATACATAATAAAATTTGCATAAGATATGGTCTAAACCATATATGGTCTAGTGTGTAAATTTGCACTAATTCATTCGGATGGGTTAAACCATATATGGTCTAGTGTATAAATTTGCACTAATTCATATATTTTCAAAAGTAACAGTTTTGATTCAATCGGTACATAGATGTATATGTATCTTCTTTAAGAAATTCAATTTATTACTATTATTTTTTAAATGTGAAGATATGGTCTAAACCATATATGGTCTAGTGTGTAAATTTGCACTAATTCATATATGGTCTAGTGTGTAAACCATAATTTTTTTTTTATTTACTATTTGGGTAATAAACATTTATATAATATTACATATTCATATATATAGCAAATTATTCGAAATAAAAATAAATAAAATATATATTTATTATTTGAGTAATTAACATTTTATATAAAATTAAATATACATATATATCAATTTATTTGAAATAAAAAATGAATAAAAAAATAATATATTTAATGTAGAGTAAAATGTAGAGATAAGGGCTGGAGATGAATTTTCAACTCTACTCTAGAGTAGAGTAAAGTCCGCGCTAGAGTAGAGATAAGGGCTGGAGATGGCCTTATAGATAATTCAAACTTAATTATTTTTGAATTAAAAGTAAATTAAAATATATCCAAGTTAAATAATGAAGAATGAAATTTTGCCACATAAAATCTTAAAGCATGCGAACCTGCCACTTAGTCTTAGCACATACGGGAATTATAGATAAGGTTGATATCTTTTATTTGTTATTTCAAAATTATATCATGCTATGTATTTCTCTTGGCCACTCAACTTAAGGTGGAGAGTTAAATTTGATGTTTTTGTAATTATTTCTTGCAATTTTTAATATACTATTTATTATTTCTCTCAAAAATAAAAATAAAAAATAAGAAGAAAACAGAGATGCTTTTACCGAGATGGTATTTACAGAAAACGATGAACCCAAGTGGTAGCTTCGCATGATTAGTAATCTTCTATGACAAAATATTACGTTATATAATATTGTTTGGATAAACATTACTAATTTTTTATGCTAAGTAGTTTAGGTTTGGATTGCCATAAATACACATATTTAATATATTTAAACTATTTCATATAAATCTATTTATTATCTTCTTTCTACAATGTGCATATCACTTTTCGTGTTTTGTCCATATTATTCTCTAATGTGTTTTAATAAAAAATTTATAAACAAAACTAATGATATATATATATATATATATATATATATATATAAATTAGTTTTCAGAATTTAAAACAATATTGTTAATTCACTTAGTTTTTTATTATAAATTATTATACATTGTTCCTAATTTCATACTACATCAGCTAGTAAACATATTTGGTTGATCGTTCATTGAAGTTCTTCTACTTGGGCACATTAATATATTAGTTTTGCTATGGAGCCATCAGATGGCTCGGCTTATGGAGCCATCCACACTTATTCACCAATAGTGTATTAACACGTGTCCTGCAATAAATACACTTTGAACATGTGTCAATATATTAAGTGGTGGATGACTCCATAAGAAAATCATCCGATGACTCCATATAATTTTTTATTAATATATACCCACCAGCCACGGCCAAAATTTAGTGATCTTTATTATTATATCCATCATAAAGAGTATGCTAATTTTTCGACACATCAACTACAAAGTTCATGATTATAAATCATAAGTTTGAAGATAGAAAATCCATGTGTTGGGAAAAATAAAATGGATCATGAATTTCATTATAAATTGGAGATATTGATCAATAATAAAATCCTATGACCATCTATATGTTAAAACCATTATACACAAATTAATTGTCACCTTTTTGTGACTGAACTTGCATTATTTATTTGGGATTTTATGCGGTGGCATTAAAAGGAAATGGGCCATACACTAATGGTTAGATTAGTGCAGATATTATTAGATGAAACTAAGGTTTTGTCGCGTATTGGCGGCGACATTTCAAGTGGCCGTTACGCTGGTCGAAGTTTATGGTCTTTTTTGCTTTGACTGTTTTTTTAGCACAATTTTTGGAGAGATAAAAACTAATTGTTAAGCGAGTCATTTTGTTATATTATGTAAACAAAAATATATATATTTATACTATCAAATCTATCTATATATAAAGAGGTTGTTGGAAAAATATATTAATAAAAAGTTTGACGAAAAAAAATAATGTTTGACTTACTATTTGTAGAAATTTAGAAAAAAATACATGTGAATCTTTAATAACAAAATCTGAATCCTATTTTTTTGGTAACAAATTTGGAGATTCTTATGGCAAAATTTAAATTCTATTTTTTTCATATCATTTTTTGTTTTATTTTTTATCAAAATTTGAATTCTATTTTTTTCGTAACAAATTTGAAGATTCTTATGCAAAAAATGTGTCAATTATTTACAAAAACAATTCTAAATACAAATTAATTAAAAAAACTGTGCCAATTGGATATAAATTTATTAAACAAATAGTTTTAGAATTCTTAACAAATTCTTCCAATTTTTTTGAATAATTTTTTTTTTTTGCAAAATGTGTGCAAATCGGATAAAACCACGTGAAAATTTTATTTTAAATCAAAATTGAGATTTGGACAAGATATATATTCAAAATCGTTTCCACATTTTTTTTATAACAAAATCGGTTCATCATTGATATTTAAAGTCACATCTTATCAAATTATTTAAAAAAAAATTCAAATCGGATTTAAAATCGTGGGAAACTTTTACAAGGGAAAACCGTGTGAAAATTTTCAAAATTTGAATGCACCGATTTTTTTGGATTCTTATGTTTTTCTTAACTATATTTTAACGCGATTTTGGTAAGTTCATATCAATTTTTTTTAAGAAAAGAATCAGTTACATAAATGTTAACAAACTGTTTTGATTTTTTTATTAGAACTAATTTTAATTCAAGTTGTTTAGTAAAAAAATCAGTGTAATATTAGAAAATCTCAGTTTCATTTTTTAGGAAAAATTAATGATTCATTTTACTTTGTTTTAACCAAATTTTCGGATCAATTTATTTGGTAAAAAAGTCAATGTATTGGTAGGAAAATTGGTTTCATTTTTAAGAAAAAACTAATGATTCTTTTCAATTTTTCTTTATCAAAATTTCGAACTAGATTTAGAAAATAAATAAAATGGCATAAAATCCCTAAAAAAGTATTCTTTTTTCTACTAGAATTTTGTATAATAATTAAGATCCCTTAATTTTTTAAAATCTACTTTGTTAACTAATAATATGCAATTTAAGATAAAATGTGAACAGTCATGTAGCACTTTACGTGCCAAAGAATGAAACCAAGAATCTTGTACATGAGAAGGTGTTCAAAGACATATAATTATTATTTTCATGATATTTTTAATGTCATGAGACAATTTAACTATAAAAATATCTTTCAAAAAGTAAGTAGGTAATAAATGCTCCCGTGCATCGCACGGATACCGTACTAGTGTCATTAATGACGGATCCAAGATTATTACATGATGGGGGTACCATATAGTTAACATCGCGTCGTTGCCTCGCTTGCAGGATGTAT
>BKCP01004224.1:444043-459396 GCA_008636005.1 Striga asiatica
GTATTATTAATGGGCCTCTAAATATTTTTGTTTTCTTTTAATAATTAAGTTTATTATTTTGGGTTGTTAGTTGTAGGTTGAATTGTTTTCTGTTTGAGCCTAGAGAAATTTTACTCTTTTGGACTACCTAACAGATATACTAATAGAGGAATTTTACAATACTGATCCATTATAAATATACTAATAGAGGAATTTTACAATACTAATAGAGGAATTTCAGAATTTTGAGTCAATTTGTTATAATATATAAATAAAAATATATATTTATACTATCAAATATCATACTTATGTATTTGTTATTTGGCTTAATTGTCATTAATATCACACAACCTTACACTCTTTGACAATTTTAATTTACCTTTTAAATATTAGCAAACAATGGCATAAAATAGACCAGAAATTGCAACCCGAACCCAAACTTGTTGGGGCGACATTTTGTCAGCCTGTATGGCGTTGGCTCCTATGTGGACAAATTTTCTGAATGACATGGTATATATTTAAAAATATTAATAATTTAAATATCAATTAGATTGATTCAACCAGTAATCGTGAACCTTTGAACCAATAACTTGACTAGTACAATTCTAAGAAACTTAGATCTCATCCCCATCCTCCCTGGTTGTTACCTTCACCCTTTTCTAGTCTAAAAAATATTCAATCGTGAGTGTAATACGCTCGGAACGTGTTTTCTTCTTGTCCCTTTTCTCTTGCACAGTGAATTCGTGCCCTAGGTTGCCTCTTCACTACCGTTGCCCCTCCACCTCTTCAAAGACGACCGGCTCGTGCAGAGCCCGTCCGTGCAGATATGGCGTCGTCCCATCTTCCCTTTTTGGTGCTCCTTTTCAGGGTGAGTTGTTTGGGAGGTCTGGTTGGCGTTTTGGGCGTGCGAACGGACCTGTAGGCAAAGGTCTCCACTCTCGTGGCAGCCGGAGCTAGCGTCGCGCGAGGTGGTCTCCCTTGAGCTGTCCAGTCACTGGGGCTGTGAAGGACAACCCTTCTCTGGCGGGTTGTGGGTTGTTTTGGTTATTGGTGGCGGAGTTGTTTTGGGGGAGGCGCCTGTTGTCGGGTCTCAGGGCTGTTTTCTGGTGGTGATCCATTTGGTAGGCACGTTAGGTCTTGTTGATTTGGGTCAATTTAGCCATAGACTGTTGAGTTAAAGAGTTTGGAGTCTCTAGATCCGGATTAGGATTGTGATTCTGTCTTTTTGGGGATTATCTTCGTTTGTTGTTTTTGCTGGGGAGGTTAAGAGTATTTGGACAGTAGTAAAGAGGACTATATTGTACGTTTAGATGTGTACGTATTGTAGTTTTTTGTGTTTTTCATTTCGTTTCAGTACATCTATGTACTGGCTCCTTTATGGAGTTAATTTGTCTCATTTATGGAGCTCTGTTGTTATTTGTGGATCGTTGTACTCTCTTCGTTGCTTGTGTAATTTTAAGGGAATAGGATCCAGATTTTGTTTTGAGTCTAGTGGTGTCCTTTGAAATTCTAGTATACTCTTTTTGAGTTTTGTAATATATATTTGTTGTTTGAAAAAAAAAAAAATCTAAGAAACTTAAATTAAAAACAAAAGCATAAATATTACCAAATTAGAATGTGAAACAGTTAGTTAGAACCAACGTTGGGCTCTTGTGGGGGCCACTGTGCTTCTATCACGAATCAAGATAATCTGGAAAATGTCTCCACTCTTGACCGAAGGCTTCCCATTTTTCCACGAACTCATCCAAAATGTTCCAATTGTGACATATTCATCGTACGTGGTCATTTTGTTAAGAATTCTTTATTTTCACTTTCACCCCCTTANCAATATAAACTTTAAACGAGAGGGAAAAATGTGCAAAATAGGCCTACTAACTTGGAACAAATTAAAATTTTACCAGATGACTATTCCAATTCTAGAAAATGTCAACTGTCTAAAATTTTGCCCAAGAAGTTGTGGTATTTTTTGTCTTCTTTTGTAATTGATGGATAATTTTGGCATTTCTAACAAGGGTAAACTATGGTTATACATTTCAATTATCAGGTGTCACTTATTTTTGCTCTTCTACCAAAAGTGATTACCTACTAAAATTAATAAATATCAATTGGTGTGTTTGGTATAGACTATAGAGAGGATTGGATCTTTATTAGAAGTTTAATTTGACCTTCGACATGTTACATAAACAGAGTTTAAAAGTAATTTTATGGGTCAAAAATATAATATTAAAAGCTCCAAATAAAAGCTTTTTATTAAGAGGGATTGAAAAATATATATATAAAATGTTGCTTTAAGCGTATTTACTATTAATTGTATTTAGCAAAAAATATAGATAATTAATTTAAAAAAGTATCTTAATTAAGTATTGATATTAGGTATAACTTAATATATTTAGATATTAACAATTTAAAAATTTGTACATCTAATAATTTTAAATTATCACTGTTATTAGATCAATAATATTTAACTACTTACAATAAATTCATTANTAGTGCAACAACCACATATTATACGGTGCTAAAATATAAATAAAATATTTTTTTTTTTAAAGTTTGAAATAGTTCTTACTCGATAATTTTTAAAATTTCAAATTTTACTGAACAAATTTGCTATCTGCCTACCGTTATTGTGCATATTCTATAATTTTGCTTTAGAAAAACTTAAGATAAAGCAATTTAAAGTTCTGCATATTCTATAATTTTGCTTTAGAAAAACTTAAAAACTTAATATAAAAGACTTGGTAAAATTAACTAGGATAGTTGATTATACGAAAGTTATTTAGCTTATTTGATAAGTTTTTTGGGCCCAAAACTCTAATTTAGAAAAAGCTCATTAGAGCAGCTTTTTGGGATAGAGGATTCACAATTGAGAGGTTTTACTTGAAACTTTTTAATTTTTCTTATTTTTTTTACAATCTACATTGGTTTATGGAGCTAATAAATAATAATATGTAATCTATATGATTAATTTATCTAGAAAAATATAACATTCATAACTTTTTCATCAAGTGTTAGTAAATTTAAAATATATACATATTCATAAATTACCAACTAAAGAATATTAAATGTTTTAATATATTATTAATAAAAGAATACACTCTAAATAATAAAATGTCCTTATTGGTCATTTTGCAATGTCAAACAGCTATAAGCTTTCAACTATTTACCAAACACTTATTTAAAAACTCTAATGCAATCCGCTGGTCAAATCAGCTAATATAATCCGCTATCCGCTATCCGCTGATACAATCCGCTATCCGCTGATCGCCAAACAAGGTCATTGTAGGGCAAACTAATATTGATAAGCACAAAGTTTTACACGAGACAATGTATATATTAGACGGATCGATTCGTCGTACTATTTAAACAAAAATACATTCTTGCACTATTAGACATTTAATTCTTATGTTGTTTTTAGAACTATTAATTTGATACAAAAAGGCAAAATTGCATTTTATGCCCTGTAACTAGGGGTGTGTGGCAAATGTAGACAACTTCTTTTTGATTTGACAAAAATGCCCTGAAACTTGTTAAAAACCGAAATCCGTGCCCAATTTGGGAACAAATTTCGAATTTTAATAAGTTACTGTCCTGTTTTGCCACATGAAAAACTCGATCAAATTCGGTAACTTGTAGGTAAATTGGGTATGAATTCCGAGTTTTAACAAATTTGAGGACATTTTTGTCAAACCAGAAAGAAACTGTCCACATTTGTCACATGTTTAAAAAACAATTCGACCTAATTGTTGGACCAATGTAGCACAAGACCAATCGACGAATAAAGTGTTACCTACATCAATGAAAAACTATAGTTCTTACATTTGTCATTTATTTTTTGTTTTGAAAAACTATAGTTCTTACATTTGTCATTTATTTTTTGTTTTTGATATTTTTTAATCATGGGCACGGTAAAGGAAAATGACGTTATTTGGCCAAATAGTAAAATTTTCATTTTTTTAACCATGGGTATGGTAAAGGAAAATGACGTTATTTGGCCAAATAACTAATTAGTGAATGTTTCTTAAATCATATTTTGTGATGTTTGTAATATTTAATTTTGCGAACCAATACCACAGTTGTGAATCATGAACAAAACTATACATTTTCGTCACGGACTAGTTGGAATTTCTTAGAATCCTTATTAATCTATTGATGATAAAGTATGAGTTTCTTTACTAGTGTGTGTTCATTAATAAATCGAAACGTGTCGAACGAAATAATCATTTGGTTCATGAATGTTAAAATTATAAATTGGTGATCAAATAAAGTATATAATCTGGTGGACCCTAATTATCTCTTTATATAATTCAATAAACTTTGTCGCCCCGAGTGGAAATATAACTCTTATCATCATTGGTTTGGAGGAACGTGCTAGTCATTCTGTTTTAATTTCACTTGTATTACAACTTACATGCTGTTAGTTAAATAATTTATATCATCTATTTTAAAAAAAAAATGTAAGAGANAATTTAAATACATTTTAAAAAATTATATGATTTTTATTTATATTTAAAATGAGATTTTTCACTTGATTTGTCCATCGTACATTATAATAAATTTTTCAAATTCATATGTAATGAATTATAGATGAAATGATATATAGTTTTATTAATTTTGAATCAGTATTAGTAGATATGTAATTCTGCAATACAAATATAAAATTATTTATTTACTTTATATATGATATATGAATAGAAAATCAAAACCTGCCAAAAAACATAAAGAATATATAATAAAAAATTCATTAACTTTCAACAATATTTATAATCTAAGTAAGTTAAATATTTTATGATATTAAATTCGTAATAGGTAGTGATAGAGTCTAGATCTATATAGGTTACTCGAATCACACGTGTATTATACTGTGTTGATACAAAATTTATAACTAAATTTAAAAAGTATAAATAATGGAAAGTCGTTTTAAATCATTCTTACAAACTTAGATTATTACTTATATTTAAAATGGCACTTATCACTTGATAGTGTTATAATAATTTTTTTAATTTTTATTATATAATAACTCTTTTTAAGTCATTTATATAACAATTAATAAATAAATTTATTTAAATAATAAATAGTTTTTATCAATTTATTAGTATTTATCAATTAATATTGATATATAATTTGTTTTTATTATAAAGGTAAATATACATATTTTTAGTCTATGCAATGCAGATGTCAAATCGAAGACGTTGTGAGACGATTAACTTATATCATATATGAAAATCTGATAACAAATAAGAAAATTATTAACCTCAAAATATATATATAGTTTAAGTTGGCCATGTGTTTTGTAATTTTGAAAGTCCTAATAGGCATTAATACAAGTCCAAATCTACTTGTACTACTCTAAACAAAACACATATGATTACGAATCACTAATATTTGATACATAATAAGATTACGAAAAATCAGAAATTGACACTTAGGATCCGAGTATTATGCATTAATATATATACTGATGTAGAACGTGAATATGAAATGGGAAGAACACACAGAGTGTCGAACAGTTTTCTTATTTCAATCGATAATAATCTGAACTCTTCTGCGTAGGAAGAGTGTACAAATAAAAACAAGAGTCCTGCACCCTTCAACAACTAATAATCCTCCTAATAATAAATACTACTAATTATGAAATAAACATACTAATAATAAAACTCACTAAAGAAAGGCTACTAATAAATAAAAATAGGTAAGCTAGACACAAAGACGATCATATTTATTCAGAAAAGCTATCACGGTCTCGTTTCCATCATATACAATATAGTGATAGCTCGGATAAAGGAACCTACAAGTCTATCAAAGGTCATTCGTCATAGTAATTATTAGATTCAAGTTAGGGTTCTCAATTAATTGAACTATGCTCGAGCCTTGTATGGTTCAGCGTTATTACATAAGTCATACTGATCTTCAATGTGTATGAAAACTAATCACATTATTATTACACTCATGTGCGCAGCCGTACCGAAAACTTTTCTTTGGATTACATCTGACTTAAGCGAACTGTAAGCACCCCTTTGTTATAGCGTGATTTTTCAGAAAAATTTGAAACTTTTCGCACAACATTTTTTGGGCACTTACTCATTCCATTCTTTTCTTTCTGTCTTAACCTAAGCCTCGCGCTTAGATTCTCGGGAAAACATCCTGAACATTTTCTTTATTTCAATTACGACTAAGCATAACGATCGAATACTAAGTCCATAATTGAAAATATTCATAAACTTCAAACATCAAACATGATTTCGAAAACGAGTAATAAAAACAAATTCGAAAACGTTTTACGGAAGCGAAAATAAAATATAATAACATTCTCTCTTGACCACCACTGCACCCATCGTCGAGCCAGCATTAAACATAAAACATCATAACGTTTCGCCATCTCATAGGAGACTTCACCGTCTCATAGATGGCATCACCGTCTCATAGGTGGACATAAATACTTTGCCTTTTTATCGGCCTTTGCCCGCGGAATATATCATGTAACCTGCGAGTACCATAATGATCGCAATAAGTATAAAGAATAAAACATAGTATAGACTTCCCCACCTTTTTAACTTATTGCACTTGGACGAATGCTCGTGCGTCTGTGTGGGGCTCGACTCCTCTTAATCTGAATTTTGATTATTAAGTCTTATTATTAGGGTTTGATTGAAAATGCATATCAACACATTAAAACACGTAAGGCACATATTGCAGATAAGAACACACAATTCTGTCAAATAAGAGCGGATAAATACACATAAAAATTCTAACTTCTCTCGGCTCAACCCGACTTTCCCGGATCACATTATAAGGCTCGGCATAATCATTCATAACCTCAGCAAACATTCATACTAGGCTTCAGCAAAAAAATGCATACCATAAGGCTCAAATAAATACATGAATAAAACTCATTTTCTCCTCATTAGCCAATTAAGATTTCGCATTCTTTGGTACACTTAAAAACTGAAATAAAACACTCTAACAATCACTCGTTTTCAGCATTAATATCACATAAATTTCAGAATTTAAAACACACAAAGGTTGAAGCAAATTGACATTTAAACACAAGGTACACAACACAAAGAATATAGCCTCCTTTTTCTTCATTCTTTTCTCAACATTTAAGCACTACCCCAAGGGCCTTAGAACTGAAATTTAAGGCCTCTTAAATGCACATAATCACAGTCTTTAACACATATATAAGCAACAAAACACGCCCCAAAGATACTCAGCAACATGGCATTCAACAAATGTACAAACAACATACAAACATGCCTCATTTAATCTTATCTTTCCTTCAACCTTTAAATATGATAAATAATATTAAAGGCCCTAAAATGAGCATGTAACAGCATGCTAACAGTCACCATATCTCAGCATATACATCTCATAACAAAAATCGGCCAAAAAATGCACATAATACACCCTCTCCTTAAAAAAATTCTATAGCCTGCTACACATGTCAACTGGGGCTGAAGTTTAACATGATTACTCACGACATACACAAAATATATCTGTAAAAATTTGAGATTAATCTCATATACCTAAGCAGGGAAAAACGAGGCACAAAGTTCAATTATACATGCCTTTACTCAAAAATTTCCACAGCAGGCTATTCAAGTCGTATGAGGCTGAAATTTCACATGAGGACTCACAACAGGTACAAGATATAGCATACAAATTTTCAGCTCATTTAGATGACAATGGCCAGGAAAACCCGAGACAAAACCAACACCTTGAAACATGCATAATACTTCATTTTCTTCTTCCTTTTTCACTAAGTTTAAAGCATGCCATATCTTAACATTTAAAACTGAAACATTAGCATAATTTCGACCATAATTTAGGGACTAAAGCTCAGCCAAAATACCTTGAAAAAAAGGCTTAAGGAAAAGAGTGAAAATGGCTCGGTTAGGCCTTGGACAAACTCTCGGCTTTTGGCTCTTAGCTGCGGGGGTTCTCACTCGTCTCAAGGCTGAAAAGGTGGCTTAAGGACTCCTGCTCTCGACTCTTTCTCCGCCTCAGTCACCGGTGTGCAGCTCTCACGAACTGGTGCTCGGCTACACGCGCGGTGGAGAGTCTCGGCGGTAAGGTGGCAGCGCTTGGCTATGGAAGTTCTCGGCTGAAAATTCAAGACTGGAACTTATTTTCTTGAACTTTTTGTAAGGTTTCTGAACAATTGTAAAATGGGGGCTGAGGGTAGTTAGAGGCCTTAAATAGGTGATGGCTTAGGGTTGGAGGTGTAGGTGGACGTTGGGAAAATGATGGAATGAGGGAGCCGAATGTTTGGGGGTGGTTGGAGGAATAATTCAACTTCCCTTTTTCTTTTGGAGGAGCTGATCGTATGAAGGAGCCTAGGTGGAGATTTTGTTCCGGGAAAAAGGGGCTGCACGGGCTTCAAAAGACTTGGTCCCAAGGCATTTAAATTCAAATATTTTGGACTTGGAAAAGAAAAATGGGGCTGCATGGCTTGGTGATGCACGGCTGTAGGGTGTAGTCTTAGGGATTTTAGGCCATCTTATTTGAACACCAAACTTAGGCTTTTAAACTTAGGAAAAAATATGACTTAGGCCTAAAAATGAACTTAGGCTCGAAAATTGAAAATAGCCGATCTTAGCTTTAATTTTTCGAAAACTTTGGCATGTATTAACTTAGCAAAATCAGGAAAATAAAACAAAAGAGCGATCAAGCAATTAACCGAACTAAGGAAAATAATTAAGCAATTAGACAATTAAGACAAATTAAGAAATTAAGCAATTGATGAAACCATGTTATCAATTCATGAATCATGATGCAAGACAAAATGCTTACTGCTCCATGTGTTTTAAAAGAGCAACTTCAAGATCTCCAAGCTTCTTCGTGTAACCTTTCCCCTTCATTTCAAACCCTTTACATGCTTTCTTCTTATCTTGTAACTTGTACGGAGCATCCACCTACAGAATTTGTTAAATTGACTCAGGATAGACATATTACCATACGAAGAAAAACGATACCTTATTAAGTGAATCGTACCTTAAATGTCCGCAGCTCATCCACAAGTTTCTTCAGTTTTTCACTCTTAAATCTCTTTTGTCAGTTTCTTGATCATTTTCTAACCTGTTTCTATTTGAACTTTGTGGCAGTTAATCTCAGTACTATGTTTGTCAATGTCCTGGCAAATGAATTAGTTGAAAAGCACAATGTAGTTGTTCACAAATGTTCAGGCCTATCATTTTCTCTCACAAAATTATGTCGATTTCACGTTATAAATTACAATAAAATAAAAAATGAACGCGAACAGGGAAATGAGAGAAAAAATTCAAAACCTGGGCTGGGGTGGGTTTGCTCGAAACTGATTTCAGATTGTACACTTCAGCAGCCAATAAATTAGAAATTTCCTTCAACTGCACATACGATTACAGACCAAAACACTATGAGAAATTCACATACATATATAAGTTGTTTAGTAAGAGCTTCTCCAACCCTACTTTACTTTAGCGCAAATCTCTACAAATTATCCCCAATCCTGCGCCAGATGTCAACGCTACTCCAGTGCTGTAAACAGTATTGCTACTCCAGTGCTGTTTAGTATTGCGCTGAATACAGAGATAAACTGTTCATCCAACGCTACATTTTCTTTCTTTTTCTTTTAATATTTTATGTTTATTTTATTAATACTGTTACCATTTAAATTGGATATCACATATTATTGAATTATATAGAATTGTAAGTAGATTTTTAACAAACATCATAAATACAATTTTTATAAAAAAAATAAATTAAAATGTAATTCTAATTTAATTTTTTCACTACTTGTACATGATTAAGGTTTTAGAAATATATTACTGTTGGTAAAATTATTATTGTTTTTAAATATATTTTCATTAATCATATACATGCAAATAATTATATATGTATAAAAACATGTCTAGTTTATTAATAATATACATGTAAATAATAATAGATGTATTTTTAAATTTATTTTGTAAATTTTAATAGTACCATATGAATAAAAATTTACCACAATAAAATAAGTAGATTTCATTAAAATCAAAAGTTATAACACACATCAACATATTTTTTATTTTTCGGGTAACAAAAATTTATATAAGATTAAATATACATATATATTGAAATTTATTTGAAATAAAATTGAATAAAAAATAATAGAATATATGTAGAGTAAAATGTAGCGCGAACGATTGGAGATATTCGACTACCTTTACTCTAGAGTAGAGTAATATAGAATAGAGTAAAAGGTGGAGATGGTCTAAGGACAACACATATAATAAAATATACAGAAGTTGCTAAAGGGTAACCTCACCTGAGAATTGTGAGAATGGCGTTTGAGATACAGATCATTGAAAATATTCTCCATTATCGCCTGTTTTGAGAACCTCTCACGCGGTTGAGGCTGGTCATTCCATCCATTATGCAAAAATCCTCCGGTGAGATTCAGAAAGATAAAGCGTCATTCAAACCCCTCGTGACCGCTGCGAAATTCGACATCGGCGCCGTCCCTCCGCCGTGAGAACAACGAGCTCCGACTTTCTAGTGCCGATCTATCCCCGCCGCGTGGCCTTTTTAACATCTGTTACAAAGGTTGAAATTTGTAATGGTTAGTGTTTTAGTGTTCACTTGGATATGTGAGTTGCGAGAAGATATGAACTGATTAGAGGAAAAACAATTCTCCATGATAAACTATCTTGTTGCGGTTTGTGCGAAAATGAAGGGATAATAAGCTGAGCTGCTGAGGAGGGAAAGCTTCGAGCTACGATTGGTGAAAAGGAGAGAAAAGCATTTGCTAGACAAACAAAACGTTGTCGTTTTGTTCTGCTTGAGAAAAAAAAAATATGAGGGCATTTTGTTAAAATCAACAAAGGGACTCGTGCTCATACACTGAGGGTTTTTATTTATTTTCTCCACTTTTTCAACTTCTCACACACTTTCACGACGCAGCCCCGTCCGCTCTTTCTTCGTCTCAACTCCAGTTCACGCCGCCCGCCGGAGAGGAAAAGTGTTCGACGTCCGCCTCAACCTTACCTCAATCTCCGCCTCGACCTCGCCTCACGCCGCCTCCGTGTCCTCTCTTATTGAATGCTGAAGCAATCGAAAGCAAGAGCACCTTTCAATCTCTTAGCTGAAATTTGAGGTTGAGGAAGGTTTTTCATAGCCGGCTTCTGGATTTTTAAAAGTCTCATACAGAGGTATAACTTTCATACTCCTTCATTAGGTTGCTTTACTGTTGAGGGGTTTGGTTTTTTATACCCACTAATTGAAACTTTAATTTGGTCTGTGACATATGGTTTTGGTTTCTATACCCACTGATTGAAACTCTGATGTGTTATTTATGGATGACAGAAGACAATTTTAGGAGTTTTTGCAATTTTGACTAGAAATTGGATTTGTTAACTTTCAGGCTCATACATAACTGCCTCTGGAATTTGATCAGGACTTGGAAAGTTAATTGCCTAATGCCTATCCATATTCTTGGTTGATGGTGGAACTCCTAAATAAATAGAAGTTCATATCTCTATTTGCTTATGTGTGCATCTCTTCTCTTCAGTTTCCCTAATGTGCCAATCTAATTTTGAACGAACTTGAAGCACTAGTTTGTTGTTGTTTACCAAGAATGGTGTATAATGTTCATACATTTTGATTTAGAATATCTATATTTTTATTAATTTTTCCTTGCTTATGTTATGTTGAAATTGATAAGCTACTGAAATGATATATATGCACTCTTAAACCCATAGCAGTGAGTCTTGGAGTGCGACAAGAAGATGGAGAGACCAAAGAAGCAAGTGCTACTTTTCCACTGTGTGGAAGCTGAAGATTTGGCACGGAAGGTCGCAACTCATTCAGACCTTATCCAGCTACAATCAATCAACTGGAGGTACCTTCAGAAACATGTAAAAAGTAATTAGAGTAGTAAACTGAGAGTAGACTTCTTATGACAGTTCTTTGATCCGACTTTAAGGAATTAGTAATTGTGCATCAAGATGGTGTAGCAGAGAAATGTACTGAGCACAGGTGGTGGTTCCTTAAGGCATGTGGCTTTGCGTGGGATATTTTGTTCAACGTTTTTTTTTTCCCCTCTTGAATGAATTTGTGGGATTTGTTTTATTTAAAAGATTATTTTAAGATTGACTTGGTATCAAGAACCAGCAGCTACTTTGGCATGTTGACATGTCGTTTAATAATGCACAATTTGTTATTTAACTGTAACTTTTTGATTGTGTACAGGAGTTTTGATGATGGGTTTCCAAATCTTTTCATAAAAAATGCACATGATATCCGAGGACAACATGTTGCATTTTTAGCATCTTTCAGCTCGACAGCCGTTATTTTTGAACAGCTTTCAGTTATTTATGCTCTCCCAATGCTGTTTTGCGCCTCATTTACAGTAGTGCTGCCTTTTTTTCCAACTGGTTCCTTTGAACGAATAGAAGAAGAAGGTGATGTTGCAACCGCATTTACCTTGGCTCGGATGCTATCCAACACTCCTATCTCCAGGGGTGGTCCCACCAGTTTAGTTATCTATGACATACATGCTTTGCAGGTGTCTTTTCCATATCCATACTAATTGCCTTTTTTGTTTTTCAAAATGCTTTTGTTAAGTATCTTTGTTTATTGATATATTCTCTTTGTTCCTTGATACATTTAAAGAAATACATCCTAACTTTGTTACCTTAGGTGTTAAACATTACATTGAATTTCATCCATATGACGAAAATCTTCATTTTTCTATATTCATACAGATAACGCCCACACTTGGTTTTGTTCGAAAATAACAGGCCTTGCAAAAAATGTCTTCAGTCTTTTCCTTACCGTAAGCTAAAAAAACCATGCAAACAATGTGGGTAATGGTAAATATTTTAAATTACCTCAGGGATTATTTTAAGTTTTTCCCTTCTTTTTATAATTGGGAACAAGCCAGGAATTACATTCGTAGTTAACAAATATTCCTTCTCTTAGACCTAGAAATGGGGATAATATCTATCAGTCTGTCTGTAAAACCAAATCAGTTAGTTTCAACAGACAGGTCCTGTGATGTGTGAATAACGGAAGTTCTAGAACATTGGCTCGAAATTTAAGTGGATCGGTTGAATAATGTTAGATAATATATTTGTTGAATGCAAATGTTGAGGGATTGAGTAAGAGTGTTTAGACCTTATAAAGAATTATTTGCAAAGTTGTGGATTGAATATCTGATCCCCAATGTTTTGTCCTGCTGTTTTTCTTTTGTCTGATTTCTTGAGTCTTCATGTGCATAAATTGCTTTCGGAAAATCTTTTTTACACAATCATTTTGAAAGCTTGATAGTCCTTTTTTTTATGTTTGTATGCATGGAACTTGACAAGATCATTTGGTCAATATTAGTAGATTTAAGGTCGGTATTTGAGTAGATGCTGAATGAAGTTCAGAAATGATGCAGTTTCTATATATCAATTGTAAAGCTCGTGGGTCACCTAGCATTTGCTTTTACAATTGAAAAAAGAAACTTTTTTTTTGGTTACTTTAACTTCTTTTGTCCTAAATTGCTATTAAAGTTTCATGGTTTTTATTCACAAATGGAAGATTTTACTTCCATAATGCCTTAGGAAATGTATTTTCCATCTGCTAATTTCTACAGGAAAGATTTTACTTCAGTGATACTGTGTTGCCTGTGTTTGAGAGTGGAATCCCACTTTTGAAGCAACGGCTTCAGCAACTTCCAGAGTTAGATAAGGTGATTGCGTATATCCTATGAAACATATACCGTTGTCCTTAAAGGGGTCCCGATGTTATTCACAAATAAGGGCATTTGATCCTTATCAAATTTGTTAAATTTGTTAGGCTAACTTCTAAATTTATATAGATCATCGTTGCATTTCCTGATGATGGAGCTTGGAAAAGATTCCACAAGCTGCTCGATCATTTTCCTATGGTTTGTATTTTTCTATGTTATATATATAGCATTAATTTTCTTTATACGTTGCTTTTGAATTTTTATTTTGGGGAAATTTCTGGATCGCAATTATTGTTGTAGGTCATCTGCAACAAGGTTCGGGAAGGAGACAAGAGAATAGTTAGAATAAAAGAGGGTAACCCTGCAGGCTGCCACGTTGTTATCGTTGATGACTTGGTGCAATCTGGTGGCACCTTAATCGAGTGTCAGGTTTTGCTTCTTGCCTTCTCTTTTTTATTTTCAATGGATTATGAACTCGTGGAGTTTCTCAATGAATGAGCTTATGTATTTTTATTTTTGTTGAACAATTATGACATTATAGAATATTACTAGATTATTTGGCAAAATAAATTTGAATATCACATTTTCTTAGTAGCAGCTCTTTGTTAAGAACTCCATGTGAAAAGGATTCAAAACCAAACAATATAGATTTGTGTAAAGAAGATTTTCAATACTTGGGCCTTTTAAACTAGAATGATTTGTTGAATGAATTGGGCATTTAATCAATGCAAGTTTTGATGCTATGTTCCTCTTTTGGTTTTGTCAGAAAGTATTGGCAGCTCACGGTGCTGCTAAGGTGAGTGCGTATGTCACACATGGCGTGTTCCCGAACAAGTCATGGGAGCGATTTCTTCACAAAAATGATGGTATGTTTCGTTTTTATTATTCTTGGTTTCCATTTCTTTAATCTTTATTTTTTTATTAAGTACTGATTGTGATTGATTGCCGTTCATTGTGTATTGTGAGGTTTAGAGAAGGCTTTCACCCACTTTTGGATCACTGACTCGTGCCCAGTTACCGTGAAGGCTATCATAAACAGAACACCATTTGAGGTGTTGAGCCTTGCTTCTTCTATAGCAGATGCACTCCAAATCTGAACTTCTCTACATGCTTTAGTTTGCCAACTTTAGGAATGGTAACAATAAGTTAGCTTGCATGAACTAGAATAGCCTTTATTTATTCCTAAAAGCACATTTCACATCTAAAGCATATTCTTGCTTTGGAACTTCAGATTCGGCGTGTACAACACCACTGGTGGTTCCGTGTTGTTGGAAATTTAATCAATTAAAAAACTTAAAGATTGTTGTTGTATTTTATTTATTTATATTTTATTTGTTGTCTCAGGTTCCGGGATTTAGCTGAACTAGATATGGTCGCCTCCTATTGGCAAATACTATATTATGTTCTTGTTTCGGAACACATTTAGGGAAGTTCATTTTGCAAATGGACTTCTAGAAAAATGAACTTCTCTAGAAGTCTCTATTTCTTACTTCTTTTAAAAAGGGTTTTTTGGAATCCGAAAGTTCAATCTTAATTATCCATCGAACATGAATTATTCTTAAAATGGAATTTTTGCATATCCAAATGGCTGTTTCCAAACATGCTCTAAATTAGCTTACAGATACTGGGTTGGCATGTTTGAGCACTCCATTTCTGTACGGAAGGCATTGTTTATACTGATATG
>BKCP01004224.1:459694-489355 GCA_008636005.1 Striga asiatica
AAAAAAAAAAAAAAAAAAAAAAAAAAAAAAAAAATGAAAGAAGAAGAAGAATCTTTATCTTTATATAGTAATATGGAACCAACCAAAGGCAACCAAATGGAGTTGAAATACCTGGGCATCCGCCGCCAGCCGAAATACGAGACCCCAACAAAAATGGGGCCCGCGTTTGCTCGGCACTTTCGAGACTGCCGAGCAAGCCGCCAGGGCTTACGACCTCCGGGGCCACCTCGCGATTCTCAATTTTCCGAATACGACCTCCGGGGCCACCTCGCGATTCTCAATTTTCCGAATGACGGCCAATACCGAGACCCCGGGCCAGCCATGCCAAGTATGGTTATTGCGAACAATTGATTACTCATAATTTTTTAAACATTTTTATACCCTTTTAAATCATATTTAAAGAGAATTAAGTGTGCATGTATCAAAGCACTAGAATCCATCTAATAAATAAATAAATCGGAAAACATATAAGTGCGATAAAATTAAGTATATAAAAATACGCTAATAAATATATAAAGTACACACTTTTCCGACCAATCAAGTGCCTATACGGGTCTCTCAAACATAAGGGAAGACCGTCAGAGTGAAACTATCGTCACGGATGTCGAGGTTCTCCAGCTTGAGCGTCTCACGATCGTAAAGCCATAGGTAACCATGCAAGTCCAGAAGAAACACTTTATATTTCTTGTAGAGGCCGATGACCCTCATAAAAACAACAGGAGTAGGAGTAGGAGGGAGATGGCAAGTGGATACAAGGGACCAGCAGCGGTGCTCCCATACCCAAATCTCAAAAGTAAAAGGGGGGGCACTGTTCTTCCTCTTCCTCTGCTGTCGTCTTGGATAACCAACACTCGTAATTTTCTTCTCCTGTCGTGATAATCATAAACGATAGCAGCAAGATTCCCATCAAGCTCAGCAAGAGAAACACAGTGAATCGTGATCGGAATTTTGCTACCGGGCATAGGGATGAGATCAGGGGGAAACTCCTCCTTAGCAAAGTCGAACGAAATAATAGCAACATCATTTGTGGTGGAATGCTTTGCCATCCAATAATAAAAGCCATTGATGAAAAGCGACGGGTACTGATAGACTTCCCACACAAGATCATGGGGATAAGGGATTTGATTCCAAGTTTCAAGCGAAAACACCTCTGCAGAAGCTTCGCTATGGGAACGAAAATACTCCAACATGCGACATCTCACCACCTTATAGTCCCCAGGGGCAGAAGGGTCAAACCCGATACCGAAACCCCACACTGTAATGGAGGTTGGGCAAGGCACGCGTGGCTCCGGCTCAAAAGAAGGAAGGGTTATAAACACGTCTGTCCTAGGGTCCCACAGAAGCAGAATATCCAAACTTGCGGGATTTACGGTACATGCCCACAGCATCCATGTGTTGCAACTCGCTAGGACGTGATATTTGGCATTCTTACAATTGTAATTGTAGTTTTCAGCTTTGAGTCGAGACAAGTTTGGAAGAAGAAGACCATTATCATCATCATCACCTTGTGGGAGCACTTTGAACGAGTTGTTTTCCGTTGAGATCACAAAGAAAATACGGGTCCGGCCGACTACACACTGCACCATAAGCATCAGACTGTCGTTAGGTTTCAAACTGCGAGTATGTGCCCGAATAGTAGCAGGAACACCATCGACGACACTAGTGGTTGTGTCACCACACCAGAGAATTCTTGAGGAGGATTTGAAGCTGGATTCGGCGTTGGCAACATAAGGGAAGACCTCCATCATACCCGGAGACTCGTCACGGATACCGAGATTCACCAATCGGCGCGATTCCAAGTTGTAAACTTGTAGGTCACCATAGGAGCCAGAAAGAAAGAGGTGCTTCTTGTAGAGGCCCAAAACTCTATCAGCACAAGCCCGGAGTTTTCGTCTCAACACCCGAGACCACGAGAGTACGGCTTCTTCCCACACCCAAATCTCAAAAAGAAAAGGCTCCGTTTCATCATCATCATCATCAGCAGCAGCAGCAGCAATGTTGTTCCTCAGCCATGCACCTTCCTCGAAAACAACAGCAGCAAGCAATGCTTCATACTCAACAGGATAAACAGTGCCGTATGAGAGCTGGAGCATATCGCTCTTGGGCTTGGGTATCAGAGGCCCAAACTTCTCCTTAGCAAAGTCGAACGAAACAAAACCCACATCACTTGCCCAATAATAAAAGCCATTGATGTAAAGAGAAGGTTGTAGATAGGGTTCAATTTCAAAGGGGTCGTGAGGACATTCAATTTCCTTCCACGAATCACTTTCGGCGGACAACGACAACAGCTCAACGTAGAGCTTCCCAATCTCATTGTCACTTCTTAAATTCTTCATCACACGACATCTCAACACCTTATAGGTGTCCCCTGCAGGATCGTACCCGAGCCCATAAGCCCAAGGGACCGACACACGTTCGGAACCCAAGGCAAAAAAGGGAAGAGATGCCTTCTCGCCGGTTGTGGGGTTCCACAGAGAGTCATATGGAATATCAGGAATATTTGAACTATACAGCATCCATGAGTTGCAAGTAGCATAAACAACAAAACGGGGGGGCGTGATAGTGGGATCAAAGTTATCTTCTTTGAGTAGAGACAAGCTTGAAAGATTACCATCATCAAGCACTTTGATGGAGTTGTTTTGGGTTGAGATTACTGAACAATCCAGGGTTGCGCCGTTAACATACCGCACCAAAAGCATCAAATCGTCGTTGTTGCTATGTGGCTGACCTTTATCGGGAATTAGATGTGTGGTGGTGTTTGAGACAATTCCGCTTTCTGCCATTGCAAACAATCCTCAACTACTTTGGACTCCTACATTAAATCAATCAATCAATCAATCCCTGTTTTGCAAAATCTTTATCAAATTTAGCCACAGGTTGACATTCAAATAGCCAAAGACTTCGCCATCAATACCTGAATTAGAGAGAGCTGAGGGGCGTCAGGACTGAAGCGGGGCGAGGCGATTAGATTTCGCTCGATTTGGATTTTTGGGTAGGGTTTCGATGTTCTTATAGAGGATGAGTTGTTCCTGTATCGAATTTTTGGGGTAGGGTTTCGAAGTTCATATATCTTCGAAGCATTGACGATACCAATGGAGTGGGGTTCGGGGGCTGCCGTGACCCGTGAGTCATTAACAGCAGCCCCAGCTTTTAAACATGAGCCATTAGATGTAGTCTCATTAAAAATAGATCCAAGGACTATAAATAAACAACAAATAAATTAAACTAACAATAATCCTAATAAACTAAACCTGCTGCTTCAAGCTCATCTCTCTGCACAAATTAATATGACGAGTTCTTTTAGACTGATGGAGTATGACGAGTTTTTGGAGACTGATCGAGAACACAAAAATTGCGGCAAAAAATATGAACATGAGAAGAAGAGAGCGGGGCGCCGAGGAAGCCGAAAAAGGGAGCAGTGTCATCGCCGCTGAACGTTTTCCGATCAAACTACTCATTAATTCACAGATTTAACTTTTTTCGTCAGGTTTTGGGCTATTGGATTTAGGTAATGGTGGACATAATGCTCGAACTTCAGAAAGAGTATAAATAAGGCTACAGAAAGAAGTCGTAATCCCTAATATGATCAATCTTCATGGCAGGACATGTTACCGACACCACAGTCACAACTCTCGAGTGGGTAATGGCAGAGCTCATAAAGAATCCAAGAACCATGAAAAGTCCTTGTAATTACTGATTAGAGATGGATCACAGAATCCACTCAGACTAGTTGCATTACAACTTACAAGCTTCTTTGTATTTCTTCTATTTTCAGACAGTATCATATATAAGTTTAATGAAGTTTGATAAGTCGGACACATACAACAAATAAAGAATCACTAAGCAATAGACTCTCGTATCAAACTTACAAAACTCAACCACCATCACCAACCAATCCCATAGCAATGACACATCTAAGAAAATGATTCTTACGGTTACATAATCAATCTGGGCCTCAATAGAAGTTAACAAAAAATTAATTGATAGGAACTTATCAATTTTGAGGAGGTGAACAAGGCAATCTTTAAATTAGTGTTTTATTGGTAGTTTAAGATAGTTGAGGAAAATTGTCTGAGCATTTTGAGAAGCAGAACCCGCAACTGCCACGGGTTCGGATTATTTGTTTGCCGCACTATTAGTAAAATGATGAACATAAGAATACAAGATTGTGTAACATAACAAACTCTACTAGTGTCCATGTCCGATCTTATAAAAACATAAGCCAAAAAAAAGTGAATACTGCATTTATGTCTTGCTACCTGTTGAACTAGAAACCGTTGGATCCCACAAATTTCGAAAATTGATACAAGTCGCAAATTTCACTCTGTAATCTTCTGTTTGACATTTACTCAAAGTTGTTTTCACTCGATTTTGTAAAAAAAAAAAATCTTCTATCAGAGAATGAAAAAGCTGTTTACCATCCTTCATACTGCAAGGACATAGAAAATTAAAAACAGAGCCCGGAAAGCTCAAAGTGAGAATCCAAAGTTTAACTCAAGTTGTGATTATGACGTGATCTCATCACCTAACCATACAATTCATGAGCAAAAAGACATACCTTCGACTTTTCTCAAACACTCATCTTAAATAGGTTAAACTCTTAAATTTTATTAATTTATTTCATTTATTTTCAGACATTAGATTTTGTTTTAATTTATGTTTAATCAAGGGCTGAAATTTAGCTTTAGGGGTTCTGTTAGTTAGCCACAGCAGCCCCGTACCCAATGAAGTGCGGAGTAAAATATATTTTATTATTTAAATATTAATAAATTATTAAGACCCTATTGCAATTTTATTAGACACAATATTCAATTCAATAATAATATAAATTTTATTTATTTACTATTATTTTTTTTTTATTAATTTTGTTATAGGTCTTGACTATTTAATATATAAATTTTAGTATTTCTAAGTTTATTAAATATTATAAATGTATAAAATCATATGATATTTGCATACGAATTACTTACATGTATTTATAAATTGCCGATTAACTTAGTCTTATTTAACAATTTAATTTTTATATTGTTCGATAACTGAACAACGTGTAGCTCATAATATTTATCTTCCTTTATTATAATTTTAAGTGTAGGAAATGCTAAAATGTTTGATAATCAAATTTTAATTTTTTTAACTTTAATCCTTATACAACGCAAATAAAGTTTGTCAATATGATTTTTTAACTTTAACGAGCTTCGTATTGACAAATATACTAGTTATAAAGTTTTAAATATAAAAATGAATACTAATTCATGATAATTAATATATGAATTAAATACAAAAAAAAGGAAGAATGGTATATGGTAAGTTAAGGAAAAATGAAAGCTAAAATTGTTTATGGTAATTCTCAAGTCTAATAGTCAACACCAAACTTGTATATTTGTCAATACGAAGCACAAATTTATGACAAGTAAACTAACGAAGCACACGAGCATTCCACTTAGGCTCAGCGTATTCGGTAATTATATATAAGGGCGAAGGGCGATTTTCATGATTAGTGTTGTTAATAAAGTTGAACAACGAAAAATAAATGATCTAATTGTGAGATTACGACAATGAATTAATGCTTTTAATTTCGTATGCATGAGAAGAAATAGAGGATAATTGGCACATCACCATTTAATATTTGGTACTTAGGGCGAGAATCTCTATGTGGAGAAGGGATCTTCTGTGCGACACAGGTAGCGATGGACGTAGATCGCAGTTTCATATCCCATCAATTGTCAGTAACTTCTTTATGGGATGATCTATTGATTTGATTTCAATCAATATGAGTCGGAATACAACTTTGCCTCCATTCAGGTCTCGACGATGACTCATACGTAGTTTTGCCTCGTGAACTAGTAAGAATCCGTCTCACTGTTTCATTAATTTAATATAAACGTTCTTCTCAAGAATACCCTTAACTAGACATGGCCATTTGGCTGGCCGAGTCTAGATTGGGCCGACCCGACGGGTGTGAAAACATGTACCAGACTGCCCCGAATGTAGATACGGTCTGGTTCACAGGCCCAACGGTTCCGGGCAAGGTTGGTAAACCGGGTTCGAGACCGGCCAATTTACAAGAAAAAAAAAAATGAACATGCATATAATAAATAGTTTTTTAAAAAACTTGAATAATTTTTTAATGTACATATATATTTGTATGGTGTAATTTATAATTTTAAATTGTACCCAACTGCCAAATATTAACTTTGTTAATATATTCTTTTAATTTTCAATAGTATTATCATTACAAATGATATATTCAATGGAGATTTGCTTCTTTTTTTTATTGTTAAGTTTACTACAATTTAGAAAATAAAATTATTTAATTTTTTAAATATTCGTTAAGTTAGTATGATTCTAACATAGTTATTCTGATTAATTTATTATATATTTTAAGAACTTATGATCGGTGAATATAATTAATTAAATTAATATCTACAACCATAGATGATAATATGTTTAATCAATTTCCATAATATTTTTTTCCTTGTGCCAACAAATTACTATGAAATTAATTTTAGATCTTACTACGGTCAAAACCATTCTATTTAATTCAATCTAAAAAATCGTATCAATTAAATAAATATTAACTAATATTAAAATAATTTGAAATATTAATAATATTTTTTATATTTTTATATATAGCAGTATAATATATGATTTATATATTTATTTCATATTGTAAAATAACTTTTAAGTTAGAGTTTTTTAAAATTAAAATATGTTACAATTTAACATATTCAAATATTATCAATAAATAATACTCACAAATATATTTTTCTCCTTGTCTTCTCTTACTCACACCATATTACAACATATTATTTTAATTCCTAAATAAGTTATGATAAAGTTAAAAAATTGTGGCAAATATTATAAACCGACACTTAATTTAAAAGAATGTATTGTATATTATTATAAAGTTATAAATTTTATTAATTTTTAATTACATTAAAACTATTACAATATTTATTATACTAATGTGTATCATGAATATTTTAAATTTTATTTCTAATATAATAATTCATATGACAATTCGACATCGATTGATTTAACATTATAATTTATAATAATATACAGTATAATATTTTCATTTTTTATAAAGTTATAATTTACATAATTCTTCGACAGACATCTTGTTGGTTTATTATTATAATTTATAAAACTGTACATTATAAATATTTTGTTTTTCCTTTCTAAGTTATTAATTTTCATGGATAGTTATTATTCGTTAGTTTTGTCAATAATTTGTAACAATATATGTTATGTAGGATTTCGATTAAACTCAAAATCTGGTTAACAACTAACCATATCACTTTTTTCAAAATTAACCATTCCAAACTAAAAAATCCAAGTAAACTCAAAACATCTTATGTAGGGTTTCGACTTTCGATTATGGTGGTCGGTAAGGGGTGGAGCTTATCAGGCGGTATTTCTCTGTCGGATTTCTCTCCATTGAAGTAGGATTCACAAGAACATAAAGGACATCATAAATTCGCAAACTAAAAGTTGTTAAGATCCCAGATTAAAAANAAAAAAAAAAAAAAAAAAAAGGACTCTTGGAGTTAACATTATCTGCAAATAGCTATGTTCTAAACCAAAAACCCAGAAAGCTAGTATTTATACAGGCACAGAAAGCTAGTACAATTCGCCATTTCGGACTTTCTCAAGCACCTTCAAGACTTGAATATTAAATCAAAATAACTTAAAGCGTCTAAGGTTTACCGTATCATAAACTCCTTTTTTTTCTTCATGATCTGATAAAATTAAGTTGCTTCTTCATGGCTTTACCTTTCTACAACTGCCTTTCCAGAAGGTGAATCCTTAGCAAGGTTCATTCATCGTCTTTTTCGGGTGCAGTGAAGGCTTTCATACAAGCTTCTCTCTCTTTTAGATGCTCCAGCAATCGAACGGCTTCAACGAGCTCCTCTTGCGCACTTGCTCTGTGACCGTTACTGACAAAAAAATGAGGAGATTTAACAACATACAAACAAGATTATCCTTTTTNTTTTTTTTTTTTTTTTGTTGATGATTTATTGTGTAAACTTTATGAGATCCTAAAACCCACATTTTAAACATCAAATGTGGGAATAAGGACATTAGTTACGTTTGAAACATTAATTTACCTCACTTATGATGTCTTCCGACTAACCTTGTGATCTCACGGTAGTAATTTATTAATTCAAAGATCTCAGAATAAATACTTCACATTTTCCATGTCAAAATTCCCTACGAATGACTCAAAAAACAACAAGAAGAATAACTAGAGGAAAAAAAAAAAGAATAAAGAATAAAGAAAAATCAAAACCGCCACCACTAACCAAAATTGGCCATAACTTCTCTACCATGCTAAAATCACAGAGAATACAGAACCAAATAATTTCATAGCTTAAGAGGAAAGGTATGCCTATCATAACTCCTTTTTTTTTCTTCATGTTGTAAAATAAGTCTGCTTTATGGCATTACCTTTCTAAAGCCGATGAATCATTTGCCTGGAATTCATCCCCTTCGGGTATAGGAAATTCTTTCAGAAGAGTTTCAGAAACTTGGGCACTAGCCTTCTCTTTTAGTTGCCCAATCCCTCGAACAGCTTCATCGAGCTCATCTTCTGCACTTGGTCCATGACTTTCCAAACCTCACCTGCATCCTCTTGAAAGTTAATTGCTAGAGGGTAGCTGACAAATTGAAGACAGAGTTAATCAGGTGGTATATTTAGTATTTACATATAATAACAAGTACAAAAAATGTTGTAATTTTTTTTTTTTTTTTTTTAAATTTCCTTCCATATAGACAAACGGCTTTGTTATCACATTTCAACTGACGGATATAAGAACCTTTTAACAAATTATTGGTGAATATATTGAGGACCATTAACCGATTTTGAACCATTAACTTACTTCACTAGCACTTCACCGGAAAAGAATACAGCTTTTGCCCTTAAAGCATTTTCAATGCATTGGGTCTAGTCTTGCCTATGTGGCAAGTTAATAAACCCAAGTCTTAGATGACGTGGATAAAACTATGTAAAATTAATAAAATTGACTCCAATGCAAAGAGACTAGGTCTCTACTTGGGTCTAAAATAGACTTAAGGGGAGACAGGGTCTCTTTTTCTGGCTGCCACATCAGCAGGACCCAGTCTACTTTTATTTGCATTGGAGAATATATTTTCTTGGACTGGGTCTATTTCTTATGTGGCATGTAATTTTTTGGGATTGAACCCAAACCATTGTAATACAATGCTTTTAGTTCATTTCTCTTTCTAAAACCAAGACAGAAATTCTACGAAGATATATTTAGATTCAGCAAACTGGCCACAGCCTCATACTACTGAAATATATTTAGATTCAGCAAACTGGCCACAGCCTCATATTTAGATATATTTTTCTGTTGATAATTGTACAGAATATAGCAAAAATATAAGAAATGCACATCGAAATTCAATTTAAGAAAGCAAGGAAAAATCATTAATACAGGTTGGGAAAGAAAAATTTATCATGGCAATGACCAATAAGTTAATTTTTAAGTGAAGCGACTTTGCAGCATCAGTTCTGATGTTAATGGTTAGGCACAAACAGACAACATGTTGAGTCTTGGATGGCAAGTAGTAGTGCAAAATGCTAAAACACAGGCCCATAAATATGCACAGAGATCCTCAATTTGTTATCAGCTAACTAACTAGTTGTTATCAACAGAAACAAACATCCTGTCTCGAAAAATGATACTACGCACTAAAGCTATGTTTCATCATGTGGCAGGCATGTTGTTTACCAATGTGCAACTACTATTGTGTGGATGTTGATGAGCGTTGTTTACTAGTGTGAAGTTAATAATGTGTCGTCATAAACATCCGCTTCTTGTATTAAACGGACTGAACGGAATGTGACTCCATCAAGCACTATAAAGTGAGTTTCCAGCTGAGGAAAATAAGATGAGATTATTAAATAATACAAGACAAGTTCTCCACACCAAGCATGGGTTGCAATAAAATAGGACATGAATAAGATTATAAGAGACCACACTTTCCTAATGTGTTGTGCTGCTAGCCACAAAACCAAGTTTACTAGATCTCACTTACGTCAACATGTAGATGGATCGCTCTCAAACATAAGGGAAGACCGTGAGAGTCAAACTATCGTCACGAATGTCGAGGTTCTCCAGCTTGAGCGTCTCGTGATCGTAAAGCCATAGGTAACCCTGCGAGTCCTGAAAAAACACTTTATCATTCTTGTAGAGGCCGATGACCGTCATAAAAACAACACGAGTAGGAGTACATGTAGGAGGGACTTCGTAAGTGGATACAAGGGACCAGCAGCGGTGCTTCCATACCCAAATCTCAAAAGTAAAAGAGGCACTGTTCTTCTTGTTGTTCTTCCTCTGCGTTTGCTGTCGTCTTGGATAACCAATATTCATTCTTTTCTTATCCTGTACGTGATCATCAAAAACAATAGCAGCAAGATGCCCATGAAACTCAGCAAGAGAAACACACAAAATCGTGATGTCTCTGACAATTTTGCTACCGGACGGCATAGGGATGAGAGCAGGGGGAAACTCCTCCTTAGCAAAGTCGAACGAAATAATAGCAACATCATTTGTGGTGGAATGCTGTGCCATCCAATAATAAAAGCCATTGATGAAAAGCGACGGGTACTGATAGACTATCCACACAAGATCATGGGGATACGGGATTTGATTCCAAGTTTCAAGCGAAAACACCTTCGCGTAGGCCTTGTTGTCGGAATGAAAATTCTCCAACGTGCGATATCTCACCACCACCTTATAGTCCCCAGGTGCACAAGGATCAAACCCAATACCGAAACCCAAGGCAATGCTGGTTGGGCGAGGCAGGCGTGGCTCCGACTCAAAAGAAGGAAGGGTTACAAGCACGTCTGTCCTAGGGTCCCACAGAAGCAGACGATCCGAAGTTACGTCACATGACCACAGCATCCATGTGTTGCAACTCGCTTCGACGTGATATTTGGCATTCCTACAATCGAGATCGTAGTTTTCAGCTTTGAGTCGAGACAAATCTGGAAGATGTTTATCATCACCTTGTAGAACTTTGAACGAGTTGTTTTCCGTTGAGATCACAAAGAAAATGCGGGTCGAGGCGACTACACACTGCACCATAAGCATCAGACTGTCGTTAGGTTTCAAACTGCGAGTAAGTGCCCGAATAGTAGCAGGAACACCATCGACACTAGTGGTTGCGTTGCCAGACCAGAGATTTCTTGAGGAGGATTTGAAGCTGGATTCGGCGTTGGCAACATAAGGGAAGACCTCCAACATACCCGGAGACTTGTCACGGATACCGAGATTCACCTTCACCAATCCGCGCGATTCACAGTCGTAAACCAGTAGGTCACCATAGGAGTCGGAAAGAAAGAGTTTACAGTTCTTGTAGAGGCCCAAAACTTTAACAACATAAGCATCATCTGAAGCAGGGATTTCCCCTGTGAACACCAGAGACCACGTGGCGGTTTCTTTCCACACCCAAATCTCAAAAACAAAAGGTGCAACAGGATCAATGGTCGTCAGAAATTCACGATCCTCGATATAGAAAACAACAGCAGCAAGCGACGCATCATACTCACCAGGATAAACAGTGCCGTAGTAGAGGAGGTCGAGATTATTGCTCTCGGGCTTGGGTATCAGAGGCCCAAACTTCTCCCCAGCAAAGTCGAACGAAACAAAGCTACCCTCATCAGTTGCCCAATAATAAAAGCCATTGATGTAAAGAGAAGGTTGTAGAACGGGTCCAATTTGAAAGGGGTCGTGAGGACAGTAAATTTCCTTCCACGAATCACTTCCGGCGGACAACGACAACAGCTCAACGTAGAGCTTCCCAAACTCATCGTCACTTCTTAATTTATCCATCACACGACATCTCAACACCTTATAGGTGTCCCCTGCAGGATCGTACCCGAGCCCATAAGCCCAAGGCTCCGACAGACGTTCCGAACAAAGAGCAAAAAAGGGAAGAGATGCATTCTCGCCGGTGGTGGGGTTCCACAGAGAGTCAAATGGAATCTCAGGAATACTTGAACTATACAGTATCCATGAGTTGCAAGTAGCATAAACATCAAAACGGGGGGGCCTGATACAGGGATCAAAGTTATCTTCTTTGAGTAGAGACAAGTTTGAAAGATTACCATCATCAAGCATTTTGAAGGAGTTGTTTTGGGTTGAGATTACTGAACATTCCAGGGTTGCGCCGTGTAAATACCGCACCAGAAGCATCACATCGTCGTTGTTGCTCTGTGGCTGACCTTTATCGGGAATTAGATGTGTGGTGGTGTTTGAGACAATTCCGATATCTGCCATTGCCAACAATCCTCAACTACTTTGGACTCCTATATTAAATTAATCAACCAATCAATCAATTTTGCAAAATCTTTATCAAATTTAGCCACAGGTTGTTGCTATAAAGAAAAGTTCAAATAGCCAAAGATTTCGCCATCAATACCTGAATTATAGAGAGCTGAGGGACGTCAGGACTGAAGCGGGGCCCCCCCGGTGATTAGACGTCGCTCAATTTGGATTTTTGGGTAGGGTTTCGAAGTTGATGAGTTGTACCTTATATCGAATTTCTGGGGTAGGATTTCGGAGTTCATATATCTTCGAAACATTGATACCAGTGGAGTGCGGAGTACAAAATATTTTATTATTTAAATATTAATAAATTATTTAGGACACTATACAACACACTATTCAATCCAATAATAATATAAAATTTATTTAGTTACTATAATTTTTTTTTTATTTTTATTAATTTTGTTGTAGGTCTTGACTATTTAATATATAAATTTTAGTATTTCTAAGTTTATCAAATATTATAAATTTATAAAATTATTTGATATTTGCATACAAATTACTTAAATGTATTTATAAAATTGTCGATTATCTTAGTCTTATTTAATAATTTATAATTTTTATATTGTTCGATAATTGGCCAACGTGTATTTATTTTCTTTTATCATAATTTTAAGTGTAGGAAATGTAAAAATGTTTGATAATTATATTTTAATTTTTTTAACTTTAATCCTTATACAACACAAAATTTTCAAGGTTTAATATTTTATTCTTATTTTTATATTTTTTTATATTTATTTCTTTAATTCATTTTTTCACCCCATATAATTAGGTAATTAGTATCCATTTGAAGATTTAGATATATTATATACTAGTACGATACCCATGTACTACACATATACATAAATATATTAATATTTATATAATAAAAAATTAAAATTATTTATATTTTATTTTAAAATTATGTATAATGAATATACAACAATAATAAAAACTAACAAAGTGATAACTAATTAAATATGCGCCTGGATTTTTACACTAAATTTTTCAAAAGTGATATTTTTTAACTATATTTTTAGAATTATATATGTCTAAAACATATATTATTTACAACTCTCACTAAAAGGAAAAAATTCACCGCCTAAAAAACCATGCCAATTATGGCGTATATTAAATATTAATAATATTTTTTATGTTCTTATATATAATAGTATAATCTATGATTGATATACTTATTTCATTCATTGTAAAATAACCGTTAATATATACTTTTTTTATAATTAAAATATGTTAAAATTTAACATATTACAAAGATTATCAATAAATAATACTCACAAAAGTATTTTCCACCTTGTCTTCTCTTACTCACACCTTATTACAACATATTATTTTAATTCCTAAATAAGTGTTGATAAATTTAAAAAATTGTGGCAAATATTATAAACTATCACTTATTTTAAAAGAATGTGGTGTATATTATTAGAAAGTTACAAAATTTATTAATTTTTAATTACATTAAAATTATGACAATATTTTTTATACGAATGTGTATCATAATTATTTTGAATTTTATTTCTAATATAATAATTCATATGACAATTCGACATCAATTGATTTATCATTATAATTTATATTAATGTACATTATAAAATTTTAATTTTTACAGTAATAATTTGCATCATTTTGCGACAGACATCTTGTTGATTTATTTTTATAATTTATAACAATGTACTTTATAAATATTTTGTTTTTTCTTTCCAAGTTATTAATTTTCATGGATAGTTAGACATATTATTTGTTGGTTTTGTCAATAATTTCTAATAATATATGTTATGTAGGATTTCAATTAAACTCAAAATCTCACTAACAACTAACCATACCACTTTTTTCAAAATTAACATACCAAACTAAAAATCCAAATAAATTCACAACATTTTATGTAGTAGGGTTTCGATTATGGTGGTTGGTATGAGGTGGAGCCTATCAGGCGGTATTTCTCTGTCGGATTTCTCTCCATTGAAGTAGGATTCACAAGAACAAAAAGGACATCATAAATTTGCAAACTAAAAGTTGTTAAGATCCCAAAAAANAGTGAAGACTCTTCGAGTTAACATTATCTGCAAATAACTATGTTCTAAACCAGAAACCCACAATCTGTCATTATTCAGTAGTCAACAGCATATTCATACAGGCACAGAAAGCTAGTACAAAACCAGCCTTTTTGGACTTTCTCAAACACCTTCAAGACTATGAATATTAAACCAAAGTAACTTAAAGAGTCTGATGTTCACTGCATCATAAACTCCTTTTCTTTCTTCATGATCTGATAAAATAAAGTTTGCTTCTTCATGGCTTTACCTTTTTACAGCTGCCTTTTCCAGAAGGTGAATCCTTAGCAAGGAAAGGTTCATTCATCGTCTTTTTCGGGTGCAGTGAAGGCTTTCATACGAGCTTCTCTCTCTTTTAAATGCTCCAGCAGTCGAACGGCTTCAACAAGCTCCTCTTGCGCACTTTGTATGTGACCGTTACTGACATAAATGAGGGGATTTAACAACCATAAAAACAAGATTATATTTTTTGTCGATGATTTTCTTGTACATTTTATGAGATTCCAAAAACCCACATTCTAAACATCAAGAGGGAATTAGGACATTAGTCATGTTTGAAGCATTAATTTTACCTCACTTCACCGGAAAAAGAATAAAGCTTATGTCCTAGTCAATATTTCTTTTCTAAAGTCGAAATAAAAATTTCTATTGAACGGATTTTGCTTCAGTACTCAGTAGGTAAGAATATAATCTCGGTTTTTTCCCAGTCTCATCTATAGCCCCAGTTTGAAATTGTTCAACAAATAGTAATTTATTAATTCCAAGCTTCTCAGAATAAAGACTTCACGTTTTCCATATCAAAATTCCGTACGAATGACTCAAAAAACCACAAGAAGAATAACAAGAGGAAAAAAAAAAGAATTAAAGAATAAAGAAAAATCAAAACCGCCACTCTTAAAACCAACAAATTGGCCATAGTTTCTCTACCACCCTAAAAACACAGAATACTAAATCAAATAATTCCATAGCTTACGAGGAAAGGTATGCCTATCATAACTCCTTTTCTTTTTCTTCATCTTGTAAAATATGCTTTACGGCGTTACCTTTCTAAAGCCGATGAATTCTTTGCCTGGAAAAGTTCTTCACCTTTGGGTATAGGGAAATCTTTTAGAAGAGCTTCAGAAATTTGAGCGCTAGCCTTCTCTTTCAGTTGCCCAAGCATTTGAACAGCTTCATCGAGCTCATCTTGTACACTTGGTCCATGTCTCTCCAAACCTTCAACTGCATCCTCTTGAAAGTTAATCGCTAGTGGGTAGCTGACAAATCTAAGACAGAGTTAATCAGGTAGTATATTTAGTATTTACATATGACCATCCCAGAAAGAACAAAAAATGGGGAGAATCACTAACAAGTACAAAAACTGTTAGTAATCTTTTTTTTTTTTTTTCCATATAGATAAATCATAAACGGCTTTGCTATCACATTTCAACTGATGGATATAAGAGACCCTTTTAACGAAGTATTGGTGTATAGTTTGTACACTTAAGTTTTTACAATCCACTTCCTTAAACATCTAGAGGAATACAGACTGTGATATAATGAAGACCAAAAACCAATTTTGAAGCTCTAACTTACTTCACTTCACCAGAAAATAATACAGCTTTTGCCCGAGATCATTTCTCTTTTTAAAACTAAGACAGAAATTCTACCAACATATTCGGCAAACTGGCCACAGATCATACTACTGAAATATATGGTTTATCATTTTACCATGTTAATTTTTCCTAGAGAGTAACTCAAAACCAGACCAAAAAGAATTAAAAAAAGAAAAAAAAATAAAAACCATCACCTTTAAGACCAACTAATGCACTCTAATTTTCAGCATCGAAGAAACAAAGCCATCTAAGCAAGCAATAAACCAGAGATCCAAACCAAGGTGCAAATTATTTCTTGTAGATTTTCATTCACCTTCCAATAGCCACATAAGCTTTCGAGAGATTCTGACACGCTTCAATCGAGTCCACATGATGAGGTCCAAGCGCAACATCCACAATCTCCTTGGCATACGCAAATACCTGTGCTGCTGACTGTGGCCTGTCCAGCTCCAAATAAGCCGCCCCAAGATTATTATACACATAACCCACCCCATAATGGTTCGAACCAAAACTCTCCTTCAATCTCTCTGCAGCATCTTCCAGAACTGAGACAGCCTGCTCGACTCTCCCTGTCAGCAAAAGCAGCCAACCGATCCTAGCCAACACGCTCCCAACCGAGTGCTGCTCCTGCAGAAGCTTCTCGAGCATTGCTAGTGTTTTCCTCAACAGAGATATCGCAGTCTCAAATTCATTCATGGTCTAGTAAAGCGTAGAGATTTCAGTAAAAGCTTCCGCCACAACATCAGGGGAAGACCTTATCTTCTTGTCACAAATCCCACATGCAATATCTAGGCACTTCTTAGCATCCGGAAAGTTCTCCTGATTACAGAGAGCTTTCGCCATGGCAGCAAATACCATAGCACGATCCTCGCTTTCCTTTTCAGTCTGCTGCACGATCCCTTTCAAGATGTTAAAGGCTTCCTCGTGCCTTCCCAAAGCAATCTGCATGTTTGCAGCATCGATTTCTACACGAAGCAAATCCGAGTCACGTCCCCATTTCTTCAGGACCTTTCTAGAAAGCTGGTTTTGCTCGTGTGCCTTCTCGTGATCCTCTAATCCGGTGTATATGATCCCGAGTAGTCTTCTATCATAGGCAACTTCAACCGAATTGTGTCCTAAATGTTCTTTCATGTGTATGTCCAAAGCCTTCTGACAAAAGGGCAATGCCTCTTTGAAATTCAAAACAGCAACATATCCTCGGCCATATCCCGATTGGCTTTCCCGAGCTCTTTACTATCCCGATTAGCACATTTAAACTGCTATTCTAGAACAAATTAATCTTTCTTGTACCTCTCCCAACCTCTCTGCAAATTTATACAGGTCGTCTATCCCGGGATCAATAATCTGGTTCTTGAATACATGGCCACGTTCGAAACTAGGATGCGTAAGGCTAAACCTAACTGGGTATTAGCCCCAGCCGCAGACCGCTTAAATTATTTTGTTCATAATGCGTGTGATTCCAACGTTGATGATGGAGACGTCGCTTTTGATTTCACTAGCGCTCAAATCGTCAACTTTGCGCTCTCCATCCCAGTCACGCTGCTCGGTTTCCTTCGTGCCTGCTACCCGAACCTCATGGTTAAATATCAAACACCAGCACTATACACCCGAAATGACGACGTCGAATTCCATATGCATGGTAAACCATGCATATGGAATTCGACGTCGTCATTTCGGGTGTATAGTGCTGGTGTTTGATATTTAACCATGAGGTTCGGGTAGCAGGCACGAAGGAAACCGAGCAGCGTGACTGGGATGGAGAGCGCAAAGTTGACGATTTGAGCGCTAGTGAAATCAAAAGCGACGTCTCCATCATCAACGTTGGAATCACACGCATTATGAACAAAATAATTTAAGCGGTCTGCGGCTGGGGCTAATACCCAGTTAGGTTTAGCCTTACGCATCCTAGTTTCGAACGTGGCCATGTATTCAAGAACCAGATTATTGATCCCGGGATAGACGACCTGTATAAATTTGCAGAGAGGTTGGGAGAGGTACAAGAAAGATTAATTTGTTCTAGAATAGCAGTTTAAATGTGCTAAAAATCCTTTCTTTTTTGCTGAGTAGTATTGTAAGGACAGACAAATTGAAACGCGAGAAATGTGGGGAGCCAATAACAAGTTCATGTAAAGTAAGACTTAACCAGAGTAGTATATGTTTATAGCCCTTAACCCACAGCCAATACCTCCCAGTCCTAAAGGAAGAGGAGAATAATAACATAATAACAATATGAACTCCATACACATGAGCCAGCTACAAGCAGCAGAACCCAGCATTACAGCAATCAATAAAACAGATAACAAAAAAATAATAGAATAGACAATAATGAAGCAGAAGTACACCGGCAGGTCATCTTGCCACTGAACCATCTCGCCATAACCAATCCCTCATTGAAAAATTTGAATATAGGTTGCAAGCACCTAATCTATTATAAGCTCTTTGCATCTTTTCTTGTTTTATAAAGACAAGATAAATACCTAATCTATTATAATCTAAAAACACTGCATAGACAAAACTTAACCACAAAAACCACTAAAACAACATAATGGAGCATATTATTTACCCCATGATTCGGAAGAGGTTGGTTAGGTGTATCACGAAGATTGCGCTTCCTATTCTGTCGAAAACATGGAGCTAACGGGAGAGCTTGACGTCCAGGTGGGGGTGGAGGTGCAGGTGGTGGGGGTCCATAACGGTTCAGACGATAGAGGGCCGGATTGGGGGGGATAGGATTCGCCATTGCTTCTCTTGTCTGAGAGGAGTAGGAGGGAAAGGAGGAAGATGACGGCTAGGATGGCGATTGGATATGACTATGGCGACGGGTTCAAAAACGAGAGAGAGGGTTGATGATGAAGGTGCGATCGGTTTCTGATGGCGAGGGGATGAGGAGCGGCAGAGGCGAGAGAGAAAGAAAAGAGATCGAAGAAAAGGGTCACAAAAGCTGCGGGATTTGGTTCTGGAGGAGAGAACCGAACAAGAAAATATATATACTCTCCTTAGGTTAAACCCCTCTCGTGAAAAACCAAGGGAAAAATAATAGCTGGGCCGGTTTTGGCTTGTAGGGCCGGACAAGTTTTGGGCCGAATTTGTGGTTCAAAGAAACGGTTCTCTCGGGCTCAAAATTCGCGGTTTAATAAATTGGTTGATTTAGCCAATATAAAATGACTCGGTTCGCACGATATTTTATAACAAAAATTCGGCTATTGTAATAAAATATATTTCACACATTATTTATAATAATAATACACATTAAACATTTATTTTACAATTAGGCATTTAAATAAAATAATAATAACAATAATAATAATAATAATAATAATAATGACAATAATATAATATTAATAACAAACAATAGGTAATAATAATATTAATAAATAATAATAAATAATCCTAAAATTATCCAGTTTGGTTTATGATTTATTATTCGTGCATGTTGTCTTTATTTGATACGTTTGCATTTTTGGTTAAAGGCTTATGGGAAATTTGAGTTGCGCCCACTGAGTATTTAATTAAATTAAAGTTTGCGAAAAATTTATTGTGATTTTTATTAAATAAATTCGATAAATCCTTTAAAATAAAGTGGGGCGTTACAGTTTGGTATCAGAGACAGTCTGCGTTTCTGTAGACTGGTTTATCTATGGTTAAGTGTTTAGATTTTGAAATATGACCACTCGTCTTCATCACGCCGCGTTGCTTAAGGTATGTGTTTAAATAAGTATCAATGAAAATACTTATAATGTGAAGATGTGAAATTTTGTATTTTTACATAAGTAGCAATGAAACTACTTGTGATGTGAATGGATATATGGATATATATATCATGTAATTATTTGGGGCTTAGGAAATCTATCCACCTTCGTTTAATGTAAATTCTAGTGTTTGATGTTGAACTCTAGTGATATAGAGTTAAGTTCAGACTCTAGAAGTTCCTCGCTATGAGGTTCAATATGTTGTTATCGAGATAAGGTATGCCCATAGCAGTTTCCTTTGCTATATAATTATATTAGGTTTCTTCAAGGGAAGACCCGATCAATGAGAATCGGGAATGTATTCGCCCTCTTCGGACCTTTGCCAGGTTTCGAAAATTATGAGATGAGTCAATATCTTATAGGCTGCTATTTTTATGGATGTTCATGGCCTCTGTTCAACCTCTGGTGTCTTATGTGTTTAATGTCACTTGTGCTTTAGTAAGGGTGAGTTCATGCTAGCTCGAAGCATGGTTAGTTGAGTAAGAGATAAGGATATGTGTATATTTGATGCTCTAGCATGTTTATATGTTTCAGTTAAAAGTTAGAGATACCTCTCGAAACTTGTGATATGATGTATATGTGATCTTCGATGATTGAGGTGGAATTTATGCTTCAATGTGAATTGTTATATATTATCAAACCAAAAGATGTAATAATTCAAGTGAAAGGCATAAGACTTTATTTTTCTATCTTATTTAATAAGACCGAGTGGGAACTCGGACAACGTGTTTGATGACATTGATGTTTAAGTCTTAAAGTATTGATATTGAGGCCTTAACTTGTAACTTACGTGATTTCGAGACTATGTTGTTGTGTGATCATTTTAAGTTGATGAAGGCATGAAAATTCAATTTTTTTGAGCTTCAGTTAGGCTCTATTTTTGTCGAATAAGATGATGTTTCTTGGAAAAGTGTTCTTCATGAGATTTGTAGTACTCTGAATGAAGTTTCTGTGAGTTTTAGAATTTTGTGATTTAGAGTTGAAATGAATTTTACATGAATTTTTAAAGTTAGACAAGCATGCAGTTTTTATAAACTCAGACAGAAACTTTGACTTTAATTTATGGCTGTTTTTGATGATCTTAACGTGCCAGCATGAAAATATATTCTTCATGAATCATGTAGTACATGTTATAAGCTTTCATTAGGAGTTGAAATCATGCAATTTATAGTTTTAGTTGATTTTATATGATTTTTCTAAGTTGGATTTATGCCCTGAATTGATGTCTTTAACGTGATGATATGTAAACATTCTCTTCATGACATTTGTAGCTTTCCTTGTGTAGTTTTTGTAGGTTTTGGGTTTACATGATTTGGAGTTCTAGTTGATTTTATATAATTTTTCTAAGTGCCATGTACACCCAGTTTTTATGAAACCAAGATTTTGTTTAAGTGTTGATTATGTGCTCTGCTTAGGTGACCTAAACGTGTTCTTATGAAACAGTTTTCTTCATAAAATTTGTATATTTCCATGTGTATATTATATTGGTTTTGAGTTTGTATGAATTGAAGTTGTTTAGCTTGAGTTGTTTCAATTTTATTAAGGTGCTGTATTTTCGAACAATTGTTCTCTGACTGTTTTTACAAATTAAATGTTTTATAATCAAACTTGTTGATAATGTTATAATTTGCCAATGGGATCTTCATAGAAGTTGTAGAGAATTTAATTAGCTACCTTGGGGTTTTTGAATTTTAGTAATATCATGTCTGTAGCTTCAGTTATTGTGCATACACTGAGAATCTGTCAACCTGTAAATCTTTATTTATCCACTGCACCCATGTTTTGGATGTTTGCTGTATTATGTGCCTTTAAATGATTTATCTGCCTGAGTGTTCTTCATGAAAATGGTAGAGGCATGAGTTAGAGATATTTTTCAAGTCGTTCCATCATGATATGACCTGTAGACTGAAAGTTATATGCATTTTAAATTCAACACGCATGCTGAAAATTTGCTCGTTCATGTTTATGTTTTCCAAAATGAATTGTGAATTTTCAAAAATTAGCTTTTCGACAATTTTCATGTATATGTGCCCTATGTGTCTTAATCTGGTTGGTATTATGATGTTAGCTGGAAACACTTGCGAGAGAAGCTTTACGCTAGACCTCGAAGTGTGGAGGCTTTAGTTGTATATGTGGTCGATCTCGTTTAGGACCGCCGGCACGATTAGCTACCCGAGTAAAAGCTGTCGTGACGGCCGACATTATTAGTCGGAAGGGTCAAGCGAGCTAACCATTCTAATGTTCGGCGATGACCGCCGAGGTTAGGATTCTTCCCGGCAGTGATGCCAATGTTCGATTCCTATGGGAAATTGTAGCTCAACAGTAATGCTTGAACTGTTGTATTTTTAGAAGTATTGTAAGGAAGCCTTTTTCCTATCTGAGTATCTAGGAATCTATGGACTCAGAAATTGAAATTTCTGGTGTGTACCTTAAACTGAACGCCGAACCTGGATGGGTGTAGCCACGCGAAGTGGTGGCCGAGCCCGCACGCCCGTGCTGAGAGACGTGAGGCCAACTGCAGTGGCCGACCGTTGACTCGCACGAGAGCTGCCGCCGCCATCACCGAACGCAGGAACTCCCCAGGCAGTGTGTACGGCCAAACCTTGATCTTGCAGCTGGTCCCTGAACAGGTGCATGCACACGTCCCGGCGCCCCGCTTATGCAGCGCCTGTGTGTGTGTCATCTCTCGGGTGACAGTGCCTTAAACTCCAAACCGAATCGTTGTATGAAACCCCTAATCAACGACTCTCGATATGTGAGGCTTGTCGATTAGTTTTCCTTTGTCTTATGCGAAACTCTCTCGTAATAGCGAGATTTAGGTCCCTCATCGTTTTCGAGCAGTGTCCTGAGTCTCGATTGGAGACTATGCATACTTCGTAGGGATCGAGACCTACGAAGAGTGAGAGAGTTTTGATGTTAGATCGTTAGTATGAGAATATCGAGCATCCCTAATCGTGAGACCGATTCTGCAATAGGAGATTGTTTTCGAACATCCAGTCGATATTTCCTAAACCGCATTCGAGGTGTTATTCGAGTCGGCAAGGGAAGAGTTGTTGACAACGGTATCAAACAGAGCCGTGTGTTCTGTAGGCATCGGTGTTGAGTATATAGTGTTATTATGGATTGTTAGCCCATCCGTATGGGATTCTGTGGCGGCCTGTTTTATAAGGACGCACGGATCATGTCAGCGTAGTAATCGAGTTTTCTACCGTGACCCGGGCACGAGATGAAGCTCGATACAACAAGTCAACCCTATATGTTGATTTTGTTGGATTATGCTATTGAGACACGAAAGGACCAGTTAGGGTCTTGTGTTTTGGTAGATGAGTAGAGTGTGAGAATTCCTTACCATGTGAGGTGGCTGGTACATATATGGGTGGAGTATGCCGTTGTTCTGGTTACTGTCACGCGTACTCAGTCCTATTATGATTCTCGACCAAGTCGATGACTTAGCCTGATGGTTGACTCCACCACCGGAACTCGCGAGGATGCACGACACGTTCTGTGCCCTCTTGATGGAGGAAACGTGTGCGTGATCTCGGAGTACATGTGAGATGTGACGAGCTGCGTGATAGGCAGAACCCTACCTGTATGGAGGTACCGGTGACCTATTGGATCAGAGGGTCCAATAGGATAAGGCTGGGAGGGGTACTCGTCAAGTCTAGTGGGAGAGCGGTCAAGGCTAGGCGACTTGGGAGAGGGAGACCGAAATTCGGAGGAAGCACCTGAATTTCATGTGCTGATGTTGTCTCCTCTTATTCCTCGTTAGTTTCTCGTCGTAGTTTGTTGTTCGAATTCCGAGGACGGAATTCTTTGTAAGGTGGGTAGACTATAGCGCCCCGTTTATTTATGGATAATTTTAGGATTATTTATTATTATTTATTAATATTATTATTACCTATTGTTTGTTATTAATATTATATTATTGTCATTATTATTATTATTTTTATTATTGTTATTATTTAAATGCCTAATTGTGAAATAAATGTTTAATGTGTATTATTATTATAAATAATGTGTGAAATATATTTTATTATAATAGCCGAATTTTTGTTATAAAATATCGTGCGAACCGAGCCATTTTATATTGGCTAAATCAACCGATTTATCAAGCCAGACGGGTTCGGGTCGCATACTAAATGGGCCAAGGGTTTGAAAGATTTAAGTCGTAGGTTCGATCCAATGCATACAGTTCCCTCGGGCATGAAAACGTATAGGAGGTTTAACAGGGAAGGAGGAAAGACGCCTGTTAAAAAGCCTAGGGTTTGGGCTGTAAATGATAATTTTACTTTGGGCTTTAAATGGATAAGGTAATTACACTTATGACATACTTATTATTGTTTTCCAATTTAATCTTTCAACTAATTAAAGGAAAAAAATTACGACATCTTCCAAGCACTTTCACTTGTTTATATTTTATTTTATTATTATATTATTTTATATAACTGTTACTTGTTTATTTATTTTTATTAATCTTTTTAATTTTTCTTCCAAGATTGTCCCCGTTTTGTAATAAAATTTTGAACCGATAGTTTCACTTAATATGTTATATCTTATTATATCCATTTTTGTATTTTCTATTTCTCATTCTATATCAAGATATATCTTTCTTGTACTCATTTTATTTATTAATCGTTGGCTTGCTCTGATACCATTTTTTATATTCTGAATATAAACATTTTGTTTTCTTACTAATAAAACTCTTGTAGTAAAAAAAAAAAAATACCATTTGTAAAATATTATTTATCTGTCTTATTTATGCTAAAATCTTTTAGAAGTTAAAACAGTCTTTGAAAGAAATAATTGTGTCTTTTTCTTCTAATGTTTTTATTCTATTTTTTTTATTTTTTCAAGAATAAGCTGATTAATATTAGGTTCTTCCTTATGTTCTTCCATATGTTTTTTGATATCTTTGTTTAAGAAATCAATTAATCTAGTAAAGTTGTTTTTAACAATACTTTTCTTTTCAGAATATTTAAATTCACAATCTAATTGAGTTCTACAGTTAGAAAGAAATTCTTTTAGTATTTGTGCATCTGAAAAACTTATTTTTCTTTTAGAGATTTTTTCAGGTCTGATCTTATATACTCCTTTTTTTGAAGGCATTTATATTATTGTTTTAGGTGGCCCTATTTTATGTAATTTCTTAATTTTGCTTATATCTTTGTACTAGTACAACACCCGTGTATTACACGGGTGCTTGTTAAAAAAATATTCTAAAATTTTAAAATTAATGAGAAAAATTATTTTAAAATTTATTTATTTTTTTACATAAAATATTATTATATATTTAGAATGACATTTGTTACTTGTGCGACTTACATGTGTTATATTATAGTAAATTTTGTAACCTATATCATATAACTACTTGAAATATAAATATATTAGTTGATAAATTTTATTTTTCTAATTAATTTTAAAAACAATTTTATTATTATATAAAGATAAATATAATTTATTTTTTTATACATACAATATAGATGTTAAATCGAAGCTCATCAAGAGATGATTAATTTGATATATTATATATGTAAAACTGATAAAAAATACGAAAATTATTGACTTTTAAAATATATTTACAATTCAATGGTTATAATAAGAAATTATATTAATATGCAATTAATACATGTAACATGACCATAAATAATCAATATATTTATGGATAGTCCGAACTTAATTATTTTTTGATTGAAAATAAATTAAAATCTACCCAAACCTAATAACAACGAAGCATGTAATTTTGCCACATATGATCCCGAAGCATGCAAGCTTGCCACTTAGGCTCAGCATTTTCTGCATTAATATATAGGGGAGATATCATAATCTAGTTGTTTTAATTTTTTTTTTATTTTTTTCTATATATTTATATTGAATTAATTTTTCTATTAAATAATCTACTTCCTTGATTTCCCTTCTTTTTAATTCAGCTAATTCAAGGTTTATATCTCTTCTATCCATTATTATAAATTCTATATTTTGTTATTTAAATTTATTACTAATGAGCTTCACTCATTTACCTGTTTATTTAATTTTTCTATTTCTATGTTCTCTTTATATAAACTGCTACTACTATGAGGTTCTTCAATTTCTTGTATTTTTAATAAATTCTTTTCAGTTAGTTTTCCTAAATTTGTAGGATATCAATCTACTATATATGTTCTTTTAAAAATTCCTTTTGGATTCTATCGTTCTTAATAATAGTACTGGTTTCATTGAATATTTTTTCTGTATATATTCTTTTTCGATTTTGATAATTCATACTTAAACTACTATTACTTAGTGCATAACTTATTCTATAACAAACAATCATAGGTATATCTCCTGATTCCATTAATATTTTTTTCTTGAAAATTACATATTGCAGTTATTAATTTACTTGATTGATAATAGTATAGGAAATTGTAATGATATATTGAACTTAATTACTCTATACCTTAAATCTCCTTCTATTTCTCCTAATTTTCTTGATTCTTTATGCATTATTCTCCATTCATTATTCTGTAATGTATTATATTTTTTCTATTGAATTTTCTAGTATACCATTATTTATTCCTTCTCTCTTTTATAAATCTAAATTTCTTTTATTCTTTACTTTTGTCTATCACCTCAGGTACTGATATTAAGTCAAAGCTGTAAGAAGTGCAAAGAGAATAATGTACAGTTTACCATTCTTTTCATTTATACTTGAAAATCAAGCACAAATTCTATGGCGCTATGAAAAAAAAAATTAGCCAAATGGTTACTACAACATCTATATATTGCCATCTATCAATTGGTGAAAGGAAAATGTAAATATCTTCTTCACATAAGTCTCAAATCTGACTTGTTAAAATGTATGTCTCCAATTGCTCTAGATACAACCAACAGACCATTGACTCGAGCTACACCAGCCCACTCCGTGATATTGCCTCCAGCAGATTCAACCCGGGATTTTCGTCATGTCTATAAGGATGGTGATCGTTTGTCAGTTTCTTGGTAAATAAATATGTCAATCCATTAGACGCCATCGACTTCAAGTGATGGTACTCCTTCAAGGATGAGGAAACACCATCAGCTCTTTTGTCCCTAGCTACCCTACAGACAGTTGCTGCATTTAGCAAAACCATGCATCAATAAAACATATAAGAAGCCATCCATAAGAAGCGAAGGTTCGCCTCCACCTCAATGCATAAAATCTTAGTCGCACATGAACAGACTATTATCTAATCCCTCAAGATTAAAAAATAGAGCACAAAATTGCAGGCTGATTTTCATGCCTCATAGCTGGATGATGAGGCGTGAAAAGGTTTGAGCTTTAGCCTCCGATAGAAACAGATATATTACAGAACACAAAGAATGCCTTTCGATCGCCTAAATTAGCAACAAGCATTTGATTATCAGCTAGAAGTACAACTACAACTGTTGCTGTAGTGCCATAATTGATGTTGTATTTGGAAGCATCCTTCACTATGTAAATATTCTCATCAGTACAGATAATAAAGCAAGTATAATACATCATCAAGTACATAAATTTCACCTTACAAAATGATGCATCAATATCACGGTTTGCGCTTAACAATGCTTCCTTCGATAACTTAAAGGGGAAAGATTCATCGAAAATAGCTGACAGCACAGCGCCATCTTGAACCTACATAAAAGTCTTAGTTCCAAAAACACATGTGTGAACCCCAATGACGTACAACATATAACAAAAACTCAAATATACGGAAATAAGGGAAAAAATGTAGCATCTGGTTTTGGACATGTATTTTCTTAGAAAAGAAATGATCTAACTAAACAAAATAACAAATTAGGAAATAATGATAGTTGGTAATTAGGAAACAATCAATTAGCAAGTGGAATATCAAAGGCTTGTTGTCCAATTTATGAAAAAAAATGAAATAATCATATCTTAATTGCATGTTTCATCACCAGAACTGTAACCCAGAACTCTAATCCAGAAATGGTTACCAACATAATGTAGAAAATATTATATCCAGGTAAAAGAACAATAATAAGAACTGCCATTAATTTCAACACGGTTTAAACTAAAAAACTCTAAGCTTGTGAAGAGAGAATAATGTCAACTCACAACGACCATTGAATACTAATGAAATAATAGTAACAATAATAATAAGAAGAAAAAGGTATAGGTGTTGCTTCACCTCCCATTTTTCTCTGAATGCTTCTCGTAACATTCCCCAACTAAACTAAAAAAAACTCTAATGACTAAGTACACAATATATAATTTAATTATCTTACATTGTAAAGGAAAGAAGGAGCAAGGCTTGGCAATACACAACAAGCAATATCCGTAAACGCAATATCCATAAAGCTCTTATACCATTGATTTTTTTCTTTTTTTTTTCCCCAAATAATCAAAAGCTGGTACATCGAAGGTGAGAATTGCAGATTAAAAATAGACTGAGTTTGGCCACTTACACAAGAGTTCTTTAATTAAGAACATGGAAATGCGTATTGGATAAGATCACATTGCCTTCAATTTTTTCAAATATTCGTTAAACATAGCATAAACCGCCCAAAAAATAACATGAAGTGTCTAATATCAAACATTTGTACTGACATTGATGGTTTGTGCTATACCGCTTGAACCTCGAAGGCAATCTCCGCCTCTCCTTCCTGACGACATCAAGCATATCGTCGATTAGCTCCGCTCCTCGGTGTAGTGCCCCTTGTACGCACCAGTTACCTGGATGTCTCCCTCTCCCTAAATGGAAAAATACTCCCATCATTTTTTTGACTGTGACCACCAGAACAGGTCACAAGAACATTACTTTGAGAATAACAGCAAAAGAAATAATGTTAATTGTTAGGTACTAACATTGATTGAAATACCCCTCAATAGTATCATTAGCGTCCAATTCTAGTAGAAAAAACATGCGCACAAATGTGTTTACAACAAACCTCTTAAGATGACCAAGACGTCAGAATTAACAATTAGAAGAGCAAGAATCAACTTCTGTTAATTTAATAACCTTCAGATAACAGAATGCACAGAACTTGTTAATTCACAAAAGGCAGAGGAAAATAAAAGAATGAACCTTAAGCCCAAGTAATTTGATGAGCGTAGCTACTCCTGGCACAATGCAACTGGATCTACATGTTGAACAATTACCATCCAAAATGCAGTTCAATCCCATAATTAAAATGACAATGGGTTCATAACTACTGCAACTTAAGAACATCAAAGTGAGGACCAATGAGTTGCAGCTTTTCATTCAGTGTCCAAATAATCTTAACAAATAGTAACAGTAGAAGCCACAGAAAATAACTTTATGCTTCCAAACATTCATCTACGACCATATTACAATTAGTTCCATACCAGATCGAAAAAGAAAATAAAAAAGGAGGAAAATCAACTCGATTAAGCAAAAATTGAAAAAACCCAAATGAATAAGGATATAGTGGAAACCGACATGAAAACTATCGAAAAAGGCATCAGGATTTGTGAAATTTAAATCTGAAATACGCAAAAAGGCTAGATGTATACCTGATAAGCTAGTTCCCTAGTACGACATAGAACAAGAGCCGCAAATTGACCTGGAATGGGTTCAATCTGCTGCAACGTCGAAAGAACAAACACAGCAGTTTTCCCCATACCAGCCTTGGCTTGGCAAATAACATCCATCCCAAGAATTTCTTGAGGAATGCACTCGTGTTGAACTGATGAAGAACCAAAGAAATTGAACCAAGGAACCCTCAGTTTCAATTAAAAAAGGATTTACCATTCAACTTCTCCGAGGTAGAGTGATAGTATTGATATACCTGGGGAAGTACACCAAGTCGTAAGTCACCATACCACATAGGATAATTAACTTAAGAAAACAAAGAACATAACGGAAGATTAATTAATAAGCATAGGATGATTCTTGCCATAATTTTTTTTCTTTGTGATAACAGTGACAACAAAGCT